>JALBCR010000339.1:0-279022 GCA_030710515.1 Abscondita cerata
GGGTTACGTATTGCCTGGTCCAGCAAGCGAACTCGTAACTACGACGCCTGAGTAGCTTTTTCTTTCTCATAACGTATCGTATTGATATTTAGATTATGTACCGATATAGTAATTTTGGCTTTAAAATCAATTAAAATGCATTTATTCAATCCATATATGCAAAATAATTTGTGAGACTAAAATGTGGGTAACTTCACGTGGATATTTTACTTGGAACTTTATAAAAGTAAAACTAAGAAACTTAAAAGGAAGTAGAAGTTGTTATTTTCTTGTATGAATTTGAATTATAAAATAGGTAAGGTTGATATAAATGTAGTAACAAAAGTAGCAATATTTATTATGTGACATTAAGCATCTTTTGCTGTAAATTAAATAAAGTGAATTTGTGACAGCAGTACTATTCTATTCTATTGCACTTATCCAATAAAACGTACGTGTAACAATTCAATTGAGAAACTTCATTCATGTCAAGAATTATAGAATTATAATAAGTAAGTTACTCTGACCTATTTTCAACCTACAATTTATATACTATGTTCAACATATTGCTCATTTACATATTTATAGGTTGTGATATATCAGTACAAATTTGACAAAAGGGTTTTAGTTCTTTGATTTAAAAAAAAATTCTACACTAAAAATGTTAAAATCCCGTTTTCCAAAGTAATTAGTGTTGTTTTTTGTTTTACGTCTGTACAAGATGCACTACAAAGTAATTATCCTCGAAGCGATTCATTATAAATTAAATATTCCTTTTCTTAAAAGATCTCTAAAATAAAGAAAAAAATTGTTCCGTGGTCCAGCAGTTCAAAGAGATCTTAAAGTTTTAATTAAAAATGCATTTGAAATTTATTTAAAATGTTTTTGTTAATCATAATGACACTTGAGATTTGTTAAATAATTTAATATACGTTTATGTACTCATTTTTAAAGTAATTTTAAGCTAATGCGGATCATATCTTTGAAATTGATCAACGCATAGTTCAGAAAGATTCCAGAAACGTAACGCACACGCATATATGCTCTTCCTGGATAACATTAATTTAATCTAAACAAGCAACTTGGTGCAGAACTCCACATGGTTTCCGGATCTAACAAACCTGTAAAAGAGTGTATTAAAAGTATTCGATACATAAACATTTTGTTCGAAAAATAAAATAAAAGTCTAACAGTGTAGTGAGTGTGCTGCAACTTACAAAACTTTGATAGGAAAAGGAAATAGAAAGAAAACCGTTTTAGTAAAGAAAACCCTTTGAAAACTGCTGCTGCCTGCTCTCCTTTTAAACATTGTAAGACTGGGTTCTAAACTTAAAATTTGCTCGAAAGAGAGGTAATGAGGTTTTAGAAAACATACTTCAAATAAAAGTTATAGACAATAAAAATTCCAATAACTTTTTTCCAGTAACTTTTTGTATAATTAATGTTTTGCTTATGTGATAGTCATTTCTCAGTAAATTTACTGGATAAAAAAAACAAAATTATTTGGAATAGAAATTATAAAATGAATTTTTGAGGTAAGTAGTTTCTTGGCTTCAATTTGGTTATGCTTCAAATTGTAACTTTTAGAGACCTTTCGTTGGAGGTAGTTATAAAAAGTAATCCTTTAAGAAGAATTGGCCGACCTTAAAGCGGAATCATCAGGGGCTGTAATTACTTGTATGAAATTACAAGTACTTAAATTAATCCTAAAGGATTGCATATATTAGTCACTTCAATAATTTTTCGTGCAGTTATTTTGTTTAAATGATGCACCGACTAGTAGGATATAACATTTAAACTTGTAAAATTAAAACTAATCGCTAACTAATTCATACACTTCAGTTTTCTATGCAAAATCAACAAAACAATACTAATCATCAATTCCTGAATTTTAAGATAGTACAAATTAATTTTTAATGTTTCTGCAATGTTTGTTTACAAGTATGAATGTTATATCCTACTGATCAATAATTTAAGCCAAATAACTATAACTAAAATTGTCAAATAACATTATATGAAATCACCTTTTTTAAATTTTTGTAATTTCCATACAAATAAATTTTATATAGCCTTGATGAAGCTCCCGGTTTGAGAGGCGAAAGTTGGCCTGTTCTCTTAAAAGGATTGATTGATTGAAGAACACACGGAAGCATGAATATTTTTGTGAATATTCCAAAAATAGAAAATCAATGTAAATTAAGAGGCCTGGTAACTTGACGGAGTATGTCCAAAATCTAACCAGGTTTGCGGTATTATAAATAATACGTACTAATTTTAATTCGTCGGAAAACGGTAAAAAGGATGTTAAAATTTTTGGCTTGGAAACTGTCGCATAACTCCCTATAGACTTACATGGAGAAGTGTATAAAATGTAATGTAATAGTTATTTACGAACCAAGTTTGGGGAAAACTTTCGTACATGAGCATTATTTTTTTGTATCAAGAAAATATTCCTTTAATAAATATTAGCAACCATTTTACAGTAATGTTAGTATGATAAAAATGCTATGAATTGACATTTTCAGTTGCAGTCATTAACATAATGAATAGATAGCACTATATTTTTTAAATAACTTTTGTATAGGTTTTTCAAGTTTATTTCTTTATTTTCATTAACAAAAACATTGGGAAATGGTTTTCAACAACTAAAATAGTTATTTACAAACCATGCGGGTGAAGGTTTTCCTGCATGAGCGTTTTAGGAGCACAAGCGAACTGAGAAAAATAAAACAATAGGAAGCTTATATATACAATCTGCGTACGCATCGTCACACTTCATTGATTCTATGTAAGCTGAATACCTGGAAAATTCTTATTGGATCGTGATCATCATAATTCATAAGTAAATTTAAACTTTCCCAAGAATCAAGTTTGTTGTTATTATCTACCCTCTCACTAATTCACTGTCGCCTACTCTATGGCCATTTTCAAGCATACATGGCAACACTGGACTTACCTGATGATGATATTTGACATGAGCTATGCTCTTTAAACGAGTTTTTATTAGGTCTCTTTGGTTTGCTCCTATATATACTTGGTTACAGTATTTAGCAATTAATTTAATATATCCCCGATTTATCACACATTTCTATTGGGTCTTTCGGATTGCTTGAACAGATTGCAAGTTGTTACTACTAGAGATTACTGTTTTATAATCAAATTTTAAAAATATTTTTTGAAGACCTTTTGTATGTGGGATAATTTGGTAATTTGAAATATTTCTTATCTATTTTGCTATTACTAAGTTTCTAACGTTGTAATGTTCTTAATGTTTAACTTATGATTCTGTTTTCTAATTATGTTTGTGACAATTGATTCCTAAAAATTGTTATAAACCTCATAGTGTTAGTGCCTTTTACGATAAATATCTATTTCTAGTTTGTTGTTAATTTTTGTCACTAAAGTGTCTAAGAAAGGTAACTTAAGGTTTGCTTCTGTTTCATAGGTAAACTTGATCGTTCCCAAATTTTGAATTTAAAAATTCTACAAATTGCTGAGGGCTGTAAAGTTTAGGTTGATCGCTACAAAAACTTCATCTACATATCGAAAACCAAATTCTAGTAAAATAAACTAAATTATTTTTTAAATCAGTTTCAAATTCACCCATGAAGAGGTTACAACTATAAAGGAGATAAGCTGTTAGCCATTGTTGTACCATGATTTTGTTGATAAATATTATTGTTAATTTGGAAGTAGGTTTGACTCATACATACTCTTCCTAATTTAATAAAATTATCTACTTTCAAATTGTCTAAATAATTTTGGTGTAACATGTCTTTCAAATAATGTAAAGTGACATCTATCGGAACGCTTGAAACAATGAACAGACATCGAATGAAACCAAACTTCGTTTTTTCAATAAAATCATATGGATTTTGAACACTGAAATGTCACTGTTGATATTGAAAAACTGTTGAAATTATTTGACAACCATTTAGATATCAGCTAAGTAGGGAGCATTAATACCTGAAATAATGGGCCGTATTGTTTTCCTCCGGGGCTTATGTATCTTAAGCAAAACAATACATTCAGGAAAACTCAAGTTAGATACCGTTAGTCTAAATCTAAGCTGTTTTGGTATACGATCTTTTCACATTCTAATAAACCTTTACGGGTATCAGCAATCATTTTGGGAAGATGATTTCAGATACTAATCAATAGGGGCCTTTATTAAGCATCACTCCAGCGACTCAAAATAACTCCTCTTTGTTCAAAATAACTACTTTATTGCCTTTATATGCACTGAGTAAAACAACATACTTTTTCTCTTCTTTAAGATTTATTTCTTCTCGTGTTCAATTTAAATTTTGGTAACTGCTGAATATTATCAGAAATTTTAAATTTTACAGGCATTCCTAATAAATTTTTTAAAGTTACTACTCCAAAGGTTTGATCCAACTTCTATTAGTACAATATTTTGACCTATAAACTGGGTGTTTTTGTTAAATTTGAGGTTGTCTCCCCAAGGATTTGCTTACTACTATGTTAGATTTTCGGAAGATCATGTCCAGTCACTTCTTTTTCTTTTTTTAGATAATTCTGTTGCAGTTTTTTTGTGTTTTCCGTGCTCGTTAAAATAGACGATGGAAGTTTTAGAGTTCCATTCCTTTGTTACAAAAATTATAATTTGAATTACAATGTTACTATTTCAACGTCTAGTAAATGCTAAGTTTTCTGTAATTTTTTTCCAACCTGATGCGGGAAGAATAGCTTGATTAGGCGGAAACTTTATGCTCAAATGTCATTTTAAAA
The DNA here is from genome assembly GCA_030710515.1 of Abscondita cerata. Lineage (NCBI taxonomy): Eukaryota > Metazoa > Arthropoda > Insecta > Coleoptera > Lampyridae > Abscondita > Abscondita cerata. Next base: position 4,732 of record JALBCR010000339.1, read on the forward strand.
TTAATAAATTGGCTTAAAAAAACTTGGACGGATGCGCTCTTTTTCATTTTTATTTATTGCAAAACAATGTAGTTTGCTTCAGCTCATTCGATAGCAAACATAGTTATTTCTGAGAGAGGGACATCATCTCTCAATATATCACTCTAAAAGTTATTCAATATTTTGAATCGTCCACAAATTTAAACCGTCTCAACTGAAGAGTAAAAAGCTATGAGATGAGCGCGAAAATCAAATCGACGCGGGTTCAAACATGAAAATTTATTGTAGCATATAAACAATGAATAACACCGACTAGAGCATATTTTGACAATTGGCAAATTTAACTTGACAAGTGATATTTAAAACTGTTATGACACTTTAGAAGTGAACGCGGAGCTCGCCGAATAATATTTACTTATAGAGCTCACCAGATGACGCCAATTGGATCGTAAGGTCAGCGATTAGTCCTGTTCTCAGATTTTAAAGAAATATTTATAATTTATCAGATAAGTTTGTTAATTTAATATCTATTTGTCCATTTCTCAATATCTAGGATTTTTTTATTACAAGCAGGGCACCTCATTTAATTAGGGGCCGCTTGAAGGCATCAGTTCAGTAGCAAAGTTTAAACTGTTAACTAATTGAAAACAACCTGGTTTCAATTGAGTTAAATAATTTTGATTGGACATCACTAACTGCGTGTGGGAAACTTTTCTAACTTGTTTTAAAACAAAGAAAAATGATAAGCTGTTTTGAATTTGGTCTAGTCTAAGACGTTTTTGGTCTCTGTGTGAGAGATTTATCAAGGCTTTGAGTCGTGTGATTAAAAGAGTAAATGTTTTACTTAAAGTAGAAGCTTTTATTTCGAAGTATTTTGTAGAGTCTAAACTACTACATAAAGTAAACACTGGGTGCGAAGCTTTAGCTTCAAACAGAAGCAATTAATAAAAGTTGTAGTAAAGCTAGAGAATTTTTCTAACGTCAATTAAAATACTAACTCGTCAGATTTAATTGTGCATTTAAAGATAAATAATGAGTGACAGCAAGGAAAGTGTGAATGTGTTACACCACGAAACTTGAAGATCAAGTAGTCTGCAATCAACGAATGCTCAAACTAACTCAACGGCGAGGGGTGGTGGATTTAGAATTGTCTCTCACTTACCTTTACGAAGACTAAAGGACTCCTAATTCAAGTCACTGTCGAGATTGCCAGGCTCCACCTTAATCTTTTGAAATATTTAAATCAAATGCTCACAAAAAAGAAACGTAAACACTTGAAGCAATAAAAAGAATAAAATAATTACGACCGGTTTTCATTTAACTAAAATTTACATTGTTTTTCTCGACACTTAACAAAACAAAACAAAGAAATATGCCAGACGGCCAAACTACCCCGGTATCGGGCGAGGACATAGGATTTTAAGAGCGTTTTAAACTATTACAAATTTGTGGGTAAATAACCGAGACGAGTCTGCGGCCTAGTTAAACACGCAATTTTTTTACTGTAACATCAACTTGAACGTAACATGCCCTGGACTCGGTTCGACTATTCTTACCATCGAACATGATTTAATAATGCAACACGTAAGTTACATAAACAAAAAAAAATAAAGATACCCTAAACGTTGTCTAATATTTCACTAAACGCGAACTCACACCAAAAACCCGGAAGTTTTCTTGGAGTAAATATGAGTACTTTACAGTTGGGGGTGTTCTTCAACCATTATTCGAAGAATAATCCGAAGATCTCGGACCTCATCGCTTCTTGACGGTATTGCATTACTTCTTTAATAATTCGCTGACTCAAGAGAACGTCAATTCATCTGCTACGCGTTTATTTCAATTATATAAGTAAATCGAACGATATTCTCTTAAGGGGCCATTGCGAAACGGAAGTTCCTTTACACTTAATTTCATCATTGCACTCGCGCTCGATAGTTACACGTAAACGTACACTTTCGGCACTTACGGTACTTAGGCGGTTGTTTTAATTTTAATTAAAACTTAAAAACTATTAACAATCATCAGGTAAGTGAGTCTCCTCTTATCATTTTCTACACAAAGAACGTTACAATAATTATTGCGCTAATATTTTCAGAAATAACAAAACAAAAACCGACTACCTGTGAATTTTCGAACGTGGGTACAATCCGTGTGTTATTCATTTAGTCAAAAACAAATCTCTCTATTTAATTAATAAAGGCGGCCGCCACCGAGCTGTTTTTCAGGGAACAAACAAAGAAACCTTGAGATAGCAAAACAAAATGCGACAAGTGATGTTTAAATTCGAAGAAATTGAGTGTGAAAAACTATTGAAATCAGTGGTTCATCAAAACCCCAATTGCATCAACTGAATTAAAAATATCAAATGACCAAAAACAATATTCCGACAAATATGACCATGAAACACACGTGCATTGGTCAACGTAAATGAAAACTTTAAAACTATAGTATATTCCAATTCAAAAGAGCTTTTTAACGAACTAAAATCATTCTGCGCGTACAAAACAATTTTTTCACCAAAACAGAGGTGACAAATGCCGGTAGCTTCAGATAGCGATCAAAATACAAAACGTGGATGCACAAATCGTAGTTTGTACTTCTCTAGTTGAATATTTTAAAATCTTATTATTGCCGTTTGCACTAACACGACTTAAATTTAAGCAATGCTTAAAAACAATCGTAGCCATGATTTTAATAATTGCATCTAAGTTTTTAAGCAATACTTGTGATTTTAACTCATGTTGGTGTAAAGTCCTGGTATTAAAGCCAAGATAGACAAAGCTGTAGTTTTGCTTTGGTGAGGCTGAGACCAGAAATTCAAAGAAAAATAATATACGACTTTTCATTAGATCTAACATAATACTTCTTTCTGTGTTGGGTGAAAACCCAATAACATGAAAATTAAATTAAAAAGACGCCACAGATCGTAAGAAGACAGGCAATAGAATAGTTCAGTTGAGCGATTGTCAAAAAAAATCTGCAATTTTATGGAAATGACGCGGGGGCGAAGCGTGCTGATTAAAGTGCCAGGTCAACGTTTAAGCTGAAAAGTTTAAGTATATGCATTACTATACACGGTGCCAGGCAATACGGACAAACGCCAGGTAGAACGATTCTTGTTCAATTTCTTGGAGGCGATAATCTTAATCCAAAAAGCTATGCGCGATCCTTCCTTAAGGCGCACGAGACCATTATTTTACAAAGAATTCAAGAAGATTCGAACTTTTTTATTGCATATTCTCGGAGCGACGAATGCTTTGTTTACGAGAGATGGCGTCTTTACCAGCCATAATTTTCTAGCTTTGGGCGGACGAAAATCCAAGGCAGTAAGGAAATTGACATCAGAGAAGATTTCCCGGTAAATGTTTGGCTGGGGATTTTAAATCTCCGAGTTGTGCCGGGACCAATATTTCTTCCAAATCGTCTAAATGGAAATTGAGTACGTTAACGTTTTAGAAGAAGACTGGATAATATTCCACTGAATTTGAGACCTTCAACAGAATTTAAACAAAGATTAATCGATTAGTTTACACGATGGTTTTGGTGATAATTCCATTTCTAAATTTCACCACAATGATTTACATAGATAAATTTGACGAATTTTTGATAAATTTAGCCGTACATCTTAAGGTTTGATGGTCTCGTGCGCCTTAAGGAAGGATCGCATAACTTTTTTTTTGGATTAAGATTATCGCCTCAGAATTGAACAAAGAATCGTTCTTACCTGGCGTTTGTCCGTATTTTTCTGGCCACTGTGTATAATAATAATAACAATAAATACGTTGTCGTGAAAAAAACCACAAATGAAACGAGTTCAACATAGCTATTTTCAATCCGAGCCAGAAACGAAACATTAATGTGTACATTTACAGTTTTATAGAACAATTTCTATTAATAACATTTTAGTAAATTTAACTATAAAAGAAACATAATAAAATAATAAACAAAAATTTATATAACAAAAAATAAGAAAATCATTAAAAAAATTAACATTATTCACATTTATAGAACCGGAAGTGTTTGTAGAATATTGCAGTAATTGCAACGAATATGCCTCATTCCAATAAATTCAGACTGATCGAGCTCAACAAAGTGCTGCGAATGAAATAATTGAAATAATCAATGTATACTTTGTTTTGTTGTTTATGTTTTTAGATTAAAATGAATAGCTTTATTGGTATTTATTAAAAGAAACACATATTATTAAAAATTACTCTTTGACTGATATCTATTTATTTCCTGAGCAACAGCATCTCTGACATTGCTGGCTGGAAAAAAGGGGGTTTCATCGTTATTGATATTTGTCTAAATCATCGTCGGGATCTTAAAAATATTTAGTAGCATTGTGAAGGATGAATCCTGCCAATATAAAGGTACATAGTATTTGGACTCAGTTTTATTAGCAGTGTACTATGTAGCATTGAAAACGTCTTTCGAAATAGCATTCAATTTTAACGGATTCTTAGAATGTACTTTGTTATAAGTTCTTTGATTCATGTCAGCGAATTAATAATTAGGAGCTATTTTAAATCCTTGATCTCCCAACAAGACCGTTTCATTATTATTCCTGAAAATGGCATGTATTACAGATAAATATTTCTTTATAATTACATGTAGTTGGAACATTTATGCTATAAAATCCTTTTTAAGATTAAAATATTCTGTCCATGAATTTTGGTTTTATTATTTTGATATGGGTACACCTATCGTCCCTATTGCAATATCGTGCACGGTTTTAGGGAAACAATCCAAAATCTTTCTTTAATATAATTTTCTGAAACTTCTTAACAGTTTTGAAACCCACATCAACACCAACACCTTTTGAAAAACCAGGATCTCTTAGACTTTTTAAATATATTTCCATCTTCGTCACATTTGACAAAGCAGCCTCTAGTCTTAATACAATTTCCTAAGAACACTGTCGGAGTTATAAATCGTTTAAAGATGGCGTCCAAAAACTGATGAAACATGTATTTATTTGAAACGACCATATCTACTTCAACAAATTTGGCACATTTTATATTACTTTTATGAGCTATCAGCTGACTATAAACATGGTGAAAATTACAAGCAGAAGCGTACATTCCAGGGGCGTACTAGGAAATATTGGCTCTATTTTATAATCCGTTAAAAACTGACAATTTGATTTGAAATTATTAGCCCTATGTTTTCTTTATAAAAGGAACTCTTCTTGAAAGTCGTTTTGTCCAACGGTTTTCGAGAAAATTGATCATAAAGAAATAACTAATTAGAGATAATAATGATGTTGATATGTTGTAATTTTAGTTTACTTTATTTGAAAATTCCAAATAGCATGCTACGGTTAATTGAAAAGTAAGTTTTGCCGGCAGCCGAAGAGTAGGGCGCAGAGAAAAAGGATCCACCGCTTTTCAGAACTGTCTTGATTTAATTCGAGGGCGCCATAGTCCTAATGCGTGGATACAAACCTGCTTCCAACCAAAGAAACAGACGCAACAATCAACCGTAACAAATTAAAGGAGCAATAAATACAATAAAGAGAGAGAGACACAAGTAACCTACAAACGTTATATTTAATAACACACCATAAAGAAGAAGGAACAGAGCACAATTTAAATATATCCACTTACAACGTAAGTTAATTCTACGAAGCGTATTCGTTCGTACCCATATATATATAGTCGTGCACAAAAGAAGGAAAAATATAAGATTAATAGCAAGTTAATAATTTATGCGGTACGCCACTGGCGTTATTTAATCTAGACAAGATGGCGATGCAACCACACCCGCACATGAAGGTGTATTTAGTTCGCAGTTGCGCTACTTAGCGTTAAAAAGTATCGGAGAGTTAGGTGTTTCAAAAAGATAGCTCTTCCGTGGTCTTACCCTTATACTCTAAAAATCCTCAAGCAATGGTGGGTAAATGAAGCAAGTTCGCGCCTTTACGGTACACATTCGTTTACAGATTGGGCAAGTATATGCGCCACAACAAGTTAATTAATTATATGGTAGTGAATTAACAAAAATATAAATACGAACAAATACGTTTCGAGTTCCAAAGATTTAACTGCACTTAAGGTGCCACACGTTGTACTTATTTAGGTGTTACGCTTGAGACGTTTTGTAGCAGTGTGACGTCCCGGAGATATTTGTTTTCAGCGCAGAAGTATAATTAGAAAATCTGACCTTAGTAGATAGAGGTTTACGATGTTGACACACAGGAGAAGATACAGATATGTGGTGTCGGTTCCAGCTGCGGCGACCCCTAATTTCGGTAGGATGTCCCGTACTCAGCAATCTTAACAGCAAACCCCGCGACACACGCAGCGACAAGATAATGTAGAAAGAGATCCCACGATGAATTCGACCAGCCAGGTAATTGCTCTTTGTTTAGGCCAAAAGAACTTTAAAGCCGAGTAATTTTTAATCCCGGAGTAACTTCTAATCCCGGAGTAACTTAATCCTGGGGAGTACCTGCCTTATCTGAGTGCAATCGAGCGACCATTAGAAGAAATTAGTACACGCATCCGTCCTAAGATAAACTTGTGAAAAATCGAGTAATCAATCCTTTCCCCAGCACTAGAAAATTTGACGGAATTACGATGAAGCACTCAGATGAAGGCAAATTTGAATTTCAGCCGTAACACGACGTGATAGTAGTTGTTACAAGGCGGAAATTGAAGATCAGCCGAAAATGTATTGGCCAATTAGGACAACGCGGAAGTTGAATTCTGGGAATTAAATCCCCAAAATTTTCGTTAGCGAGCGAACGACGGAGAAATGTCGCGTTTACACCTCGACTCCGTGTGTATTGTGTGTTGCCTAACTCACAGTGACCGTTACAAGCAATTACAATGAAGTGGAAAATAATTTCAAACAGAGAGTTTGTGAATACTACTACTTAATTTTTTTCTTCTTAATACACTACACTCGGAAGTTTAATATAATTGTTGGTCATACTGCAATTGTACCCTTCAATATTCATATCATTCTACACTAAACCACATTTCTTTGTAGCTGTCAGAAATAGGGCACTACAAGTTTTATTTGACCACTAAATAATATTTTCTGGACCAATTCAAAATTTTTTATTTTCCGGCGAATAGAAATTTCAACAATGATTTGTGAAGATATGTAGGTAATTAATGTCAAAGAATTATTATTAATTAACAAAAATCTTAAGAACAAATTTTGTTCTTGCGTTAATTGTGTTTCTTGACTTGTCCACGAAAGAACTGAAACAGTTTATATTTGGTAGAACAAAATCAATGCATCAATTATATTTCTACCTGTATAGAAAAAACATTTGGTTGATATTGACAATTCTTGAAAATATTCGGGACTAAAGTCTACAAAATTTAAAAAAATACTTTAGAGCTTAATAGAAGTTGTAAATTTATACAAATATGCCTTTGAACCTACATTTAACATTACATTTTACATTTCAAGGTAAATGTGTGACAGTTTACATTTTAGAACTTTATAAAAATACGCTTTTAATTAAGTTATATAAATGCAGGACGTATAAGTATTTTACAATTATTACGCTAAATCGTGTTGTGAAGTAAAGACCGTATTGTACGGAATATTATCTGAATACTGTTTCTAGTTACCTAGTTTGCAATATATTATTCAGTATGACAACTAAAGTCCGCATCATATGTTTTTTATTAAGAATTTTATTCAAGTTTGACTATAGAAAGAAGCATCGATGAAAATGGAAATTGATAAAAAAAATGGTAGTCAGAAATACGCATTATCTGCCATGTTTTCATTTTTTCAAAAAATCGAAATGTTAGATTATTTTTCAAAATACCAAGAAAAGTTATTAAAAGTTATTCAAAATGCAATTTTTAATCTATATGAAAAATGTTACTGTATAAGATTTTTTTGAAATTTTTTTGAAAATTTGCAAATCTGTTGCAAAAGTAAAAATTTGACTCAACCTAGATAGAACCTCTTAGTTTTTTTATTAATAAACACTGTTCCTTATCATCAAGCATTTAATTACATTTAGGATCATTTAACCGAATTTGGTAAAACTGGCTCTAAGTTAAACAAAATAAACTACCGGTTTCAGTACCAACATAGCCCACATAGCAAAAATACTCACTACGACATCCCTGGAATTCTACTTTTGGACTTTGTTATCACCTCAGAATATCTAATAAGATACTTGAAATCCCAGGAACGTAGACCCAACTTTTGAGTTCCCAGGGATGTGTAACTCGTAGCATCTGGGAACAAATTTAGAACCTAATGAGAATAAAATAAAAATTATTTCAAATAGAATAGAATGAAAAAGAAAAATTAGTTTAAAGTACAATTTTGATTTTTTTTTCATGCCACAAATAACTGTCAATGCTATTTTCTAAATTTTCTTGTTTGACATTTAGTTGGTATTGAATTGCTCCTAAAAATTATATTTAGTTTAGATCGGAATACATCGTAATTGGAGTAAATAACTTACTAACTAAAGCTCTCCAGGTGATTAATTTTTAAAGCTTGTGTTATTACGCCTTCCACAAAGGTGTATAATACATTAAAGATACAATTATGACTGGTAATGGGAACTTATTTTTGTTTTATAGAAGTGAAGACAACATATTATCTCAACTGGAAACTTATTTGCTCTTGGAGTTAATAGCTTTCTTTGTCATATGTGTGAAAAACTATGATCACTTTATATGTACAAGTGATACTTTTGAGATATTTCAGGTTTTTAGGTTATTACTTTGAATATACAACTCCAATTTTATTCACACTTAACGGTAACGACCTTAAATGTACAGGGTTATTCACTATAAATTATCTACTCCTTATTATCGTTATTATTGCTAGTAGAAAAAAAGTTATACATGAAAGTTGTATGGTTCTAACTGAATTTTCTTAAAATGCCATCAATAGTTCAGTTACTCGCCGTTTACAGTGCGCTTCTCTTCTTCTTTTTCTTTAAGTTCCATTACACATGTTAAATATTTTTTTCCACTTCTCCTTCGTTAATAACATCCACCTAATTAAGTCTCTCACCGATGTTATTTCTGTGTTATACAAATCAACAAGTTCTGCTCTTTCCGTCTTCCATCTTTCGCACTTGATTATCGTGTGAGCTACGTCATCAACCTCTTCACAATATCTGCATCTATCTTCTCTTGTTTTCTCAATTTTTTGGTATAACTACCAAAAGAACCGTGCCCATTAGTACTTGTGTAATAGCGTAATTGATTTCTTTAAAATCACATTCGACCCATTCAGCTATATTCGGTATCAACATTTTGGTCCATTGGGCTTTGTTGCTCAGCTCGTCCCACCTATTTTGCCACTTTCTAAGTGTGTTCTGTCTCAGTTCCGTTTTTAATTTGGTTTCTATACCCTCCTATCTTTTCTTCCAATGCAGCTCTTTCGAAAACCAGCAGGTCTGCTGGGGGACATCCCGTGATCACCTGTAAGGCTTCTCCAGAGACAGTTCTGTATGCAGATGCCACTCTCAACAACATTTCCCGTTGTGATTTATGAACTAGTTTTTATAAGCAGGTGCAAACATAGCATCTTTCCACACTGACGATCCATATAGGAGTATTGAGTTAAAAACTTGGTTTAACAATAATCGCTTCTGAAAAGAGGGTCCTCCAATATTAGGTAAGACTCTATTAAGAGTAGCTACCCTTTTTCACATTTCGATATTGCATGTTTTACGTGTTGCCCGGGTTTTTTATCATCAAAATGATTCCGAGATACCTGATTGTCCTTTGTTGTATAATATCTTTTCCATTAATTCTTAATTGGATTCCAATTTTTTCTAGGACCATTTGTCACTACAAATTCTGACTTTTCAGTGGCTATCTCTAGTTTATTTATTTTCATCCAGTTGTCTATTATTGTCATAGATGCATTCCTTTGCGGTTTATTTCATCGGAGTTGTCTGCTTCCAGAATAAGTAGCAGATCGTCCGCATAGGCGATAGATCTAGCCCCGGCAGTAGCTTCAACAGGATACCATCATATAAGATTTTCCAAAAGAGTCGGTCCGAGGACCGACCCTTGTGGAACACCCGCTTTTACCGGCAGTTTGTAATTTTTTCCAACCACTATTTTTCTGTCCCTGAGATATCTGTCTACTATTCTTGCTATAGAATATGATATTGATCTCGCCCTAAATTCTTTCATTAGTCTATCCCAGGGCGCCGAATTAAAAGCGTTTTTAATATCTAATGCGACAAGAACGACCCATTTCCGTTTACTTCGTTTTATTATATTCTTAACCTCATTTGTAGCATTTATTGTTGATCTACCTTTTCGAAATCCAAATTGGTTATTTGCTAGATCGCTTTAATTTGTAGGTCTTCGATTAGTCTTTTCGTAATAACCTTTTCGTATATTTTCCCAATACTATCTATTAGACAGATAGGTCTGTAGCTGCTAGGGCAATCTGGGTCTTTATCGGGTTTGGGAATAAGCACTACCTTAGGTTCTTTCCATTTTAATGGAAGGCCTGATCCTTCAATATATTGTTAAAGATTAATAAGAATCTTTCAGGTATTATGCTTTGTATATAATTTTCCACGCCTGTTTGGTATGCCATCTGGACCAGGTGCCTTATTAAGTTGTAACGTTTTATAATAGTGTCCATTTCTTGTCGTTCAATCTGCATACCAGGTGTATCTTCTCTGTTATATTTTTCCTCTTTGGGTATTTCCAATTTTAAATAGCTGCCTGGCTATTTCTCTAGATTTTTATCTGTTATATTTGTCACTATTTTACTAAGTTTATTCATAACAATTTATAGCCTTGTCCCCAAATGTCGTTCTGAAGCTCGCTACACATTTTCTCAGTGCTCCTTTTTGATCTATTTATTAGCCCCTAAGTTTTTCTGGCATCCTTATATTGAGCTGTTATTGCCTCTATGCTTTCTGTCCCCTGGTTTTTATTTTTGTTCTTTTTTGTAAAGCTCTTCTTTTAACATTACATAGATCTCCGAACATCTCTTATTTCGTTGTTCCACCAATATGGTAGTTCTCTTTCCTTTATATTTTTGGGATAAACAGTCTTTATGGCACTTTTTAGCTAGCTTGATTAAAGACTTTAGGTTTATATTCTAACAAAAATATGATGTATTTTTTAATGTAACACCCTTAAAAAATATATAATATGTTGTCTTTATATTGAGCCGTTATTGAGTTATTAATCGCAGAATATCAAAAAAAAAATTCAGTTAGAACCATACAACTTTCATGTATAACTTTTTTTTCTACGAGCAATAATAATGATAATAAGGGGTGGGTAATTTATAGTGAATAACCCTGTACATGGTTTAAAAGTTGACAATGGTTATACAGGGTATGAGAAAAAATGTTACTACAATTTTGCTATCGACGTCTGTCTACCAAAGCCCAGTCGTGAAAGTCATTTTTTAAGTCAAAAATACACGTTTCATCAAAACATATTTATTGACAACTTGAAATTATAATCATCATCAAAATTTGAACAAAAACGCTGGACAGATTATTTTAAATAGCTGAAAGGGAAAACCTGAATAAACTGGAAATGTCAAATACGAGAAGAATTCCTAATAAACGTGTCAGCATTCAAAATCTGTTTTTGTCAGATACTGGAATGGTGTTGTACGCGAAAGGATAGAATTTGTTTTTTTTTGTAACACGGGTTTTTAATGTTCCAACATTATCTGCTATTTGTCGTACTCCAAAGATAGGAATTTCAACTACTGATAATGATAACGATGTCAAATTGCATATCCTCTTCAGTACAAACATGTTTCCCAGTATTTTTCGCGTAGCTGCCAATTGTAGTTTTTTTGAATCTCAGCTTGGAGATATCGTTATAGTTTCGGATTATATGCTTTATAATTATTAGCTACCAGTAAACTTCCATTTGATTTTGCGCGTGTATGCTAAAACGGCAGCGCGGAACCTTACTTACAGCGTTAAATTAAAATTATAAATAATGGAGCTGCAGTTTCGGGAGTTGGGGGGTAGTTTATCGAAATTTTAGATTTCCGTTTGCTCTTATAGTTTTTGAGTTAATGCCACAATGATGAGCCGCCATTTTTTTTTAGTTTTTTGTTAATAACAATTGCAATTTTCGTCGGCAGAAAAAATCCTAAAACCGCTTTTCTCAGAATCGCATTCCGCATCGAATGAGCTATCGTTCATAATTTTTACGACTATCAGAACTATTTTTCGCATAAAACTCACTTCTCGACTAGACTATAAGAACTACGAATCTCAGACAATAATTGGAGTCGACACTTCGCTTCTCCTCCAAACTATTGTTTTCGGTTGGTAAACTGTCCTTACCGTTCTTAATACATAATATACTATTACAAACGAGTGCAACCTATTAGTTAGGTAAGTCTTATACTACAGTGTGGCTACTTCCGTTGAGACAATATGGAAAACAGTTTTATGAAAAAAATTATTCTTGATAGAAAGTTCGGCATAATCTAAAACTTAAAATACAACCACTATATATTAACTTTTTAGAGCCGTATACGAAGTTTATCAAACAATATTAATTTTGTTCAAGAGTAAAGTACCATTGTTTTTTACAATAATGAAGAATGTTATAATTAAAAGTTGTTTTTAATTAAAAGTTATATCCAAATATGAAATTACAGCCATTTAGCTTGGAAACTCAGGCTTTGTGATTATTTACGTTTTACATTGTAAATATTTGCAGTTACAAATTTCAATACTGAATTTATCCCTCTTATCTGTTAAAAATATGATAATCTTTCCATTTGTAAATGTTTCTGAATAATCTTGCAATTTTAATACGTAATGAATGCATACCAGTTACTTATTATAAAAAAAGGAAAATCCATACATAGAATATTTAGTAAACAAACATCACATATTTATACAGAAACAAATATAATTAAATTTTAATTCAATCTACCAAAGCTTGGACATATCCATTTTCTTTTTATTGACATTTTATTGTTCTTAACTTAAACTCTTTTATTACTGTCCATTCAGTGTCAAATATTTCATGTCAGTGCATCACACATTCTATTAAGCTAGAATTTAGTAAATAATCACCAAACCTGAATTTTCATGCTAAATGGCTGTAATTTCAACTTTTAAATCAAAACAACTTTTATTGATAACACTTTTCTGTATTGTAAAAGTAATAGCATTTTACTCTTGAGCAAAATTCATATTTTTGACATACCTTGTTTGCACCTTTAAAAAATTGATGTATGATGCTTACATTTTAAGTGTTGGACCATGTAGAACTTTTTTATCAAGAATAATTTTTTAAAAATCTGATAATATACCTTTTTATACAATGATGGACGGATTAATTTCAAAGTATTAAATTAGGTAATTGGTTTTCCCGAACCATTCTTTTATTTTTTATCATTATTTTTTGGTCCATTTTCACCTTGATAGAAAGAAAAATTGAAGTCAAATGTCATATGAAGCTTTTAATTTAATAAAATTCCTTTGATGCGGACTTTACAGTCAGTCTATTTCGCACTTCAAAGTTTAAAAATCATTTTTGTATTTAGTATGAAAAACAATTATTGCTTTATCGCTATGAAATAAGTAAGGAAAGTGTAAAAACACATTACTAAAAGTTTTAAATACAATACACAAGAAGAATACTCGTAGGCAAAGTTCAAGTGCGTCGCGAACCTTTTTCGCTCGTTAGTATAACCATTTTATAATCAATGGTATAATCATTGATTATAAAGTTACTGGAAGATAAGCAACGTTTAGTTAAAATGTGTACCAGCTTCTCCCTCTTTAACCCGCAGTCCACAAACTGTACTCGTAGATTGTGGTGCCACGGCTGTTATTAGTGTTAACTTCTACTTTAATATTGATTTAATGCTTTTAATAAAACTACACTGTAATTTTAATAAATCAAATTTATTTGCGTCTTTACTTATATAAACAATTTATTTGTCTAAACAATATTTACTTATCATCGCATTCAAAATTACGTCGTTTTTCTCCAAAATCAATGGTACGACGGTTTTCAAGTTCTAATTTGATTTTCGCTTTTTTTCTCACATATTATCGCGTCCTATAGAAGAAGTTTTTCTTATTATTCTTATTTTCTTTTTATCGTATTTATATGCATGATTTAAATTTAATTGCAAATTACATAAAATAACGTGTGGGATTAAACAAACACAGGGGATTCGGACTCGAGGAAAGAAAGACGGAAGAAGAGTTATTTAATGCATTCAGAAGAAGTAAAAAGATGGGTAGATCGCCAGAGAGAAACCGTAAGAATGAAGAGAAAAGTAATAAAAAATAAGTACGTGGGAGGCAAGAAGAGGATGAAATACAAGATGTATGAATTGAGATGCTAAGAGAAATTTTAATAAAAATAAACCAAGAAAGAACGAAAGAGGAAGTAAAGGAATTAGGAGCGGAAATGAAGACAATGAATGAGAAATGGGAAAATAAGAGCAAGAAATTAGAGGAAAAGGTGGAAAACTTAGAGAAAGAAAAGAGGAGAAAAAATTTAGTCGTGAAAGCGTTGGAAGTAAACGGAAACTACCAAGATATATAGATTCAGGTCCAAGATATGTTAAGGAATAACATGGTGTTGGAAGAAAAGTAGAAGAAGCTAGAGATAAAGAAGAGAATAGTATTAATAATGGTAGGAAGTTTAGAAGAAAAATTAGAAATATTACGAAATAAGAAGAAGTTACGAGGTACGAGAATCTATATTGACGAAGACATGAAACATGAAAAGGAAAAAGATACAAACACAGATAAGATTAGAGTCAGAAAATATAGAAAGGCGGAAAAAAAGTGAAAATAGAATTCCTAAAATCTAAGTGGAAGGAGAAGGACGAAGACACAAGGAAAAACAGGATATTATTTTGAAATGTGGCAGGAATAAAAAACAAAGGGAATTTTGGAAAACAGAGAAGATGGGAAGAGCAAAGGAAGGAATAATAATAGGGGTGAGAGAAGAATAGAAAAGAGGAGAGAGAGAAAAGAATAATGGGAGTGATGAAAACGAATATAGAAACAGAAAAGGAGAATGGTATGAAGTAATAACAATTTATGGAAAAGAAATAGAAGAAACAGATAAAGTAATGAAAAAGAGAGATGGAAAAAACTAGTATTAGGAGGCAATTTCAATGCAGGGATAGGAGAGGAAGAAGGTATGATGGTAAATGGACGAATAAAGAAAAGAGTATTAATATATAAAATAATAAATGGGTAAGAAAAAAATTGGTAGAATTTTATGAGGAAAAAGGATGAACAATATTAAACGGAAACATGGAGGATGGAGGGAAAAGGAAATATACGTGTGTTGGAGGAAAAGGAGAGTCGGTAGTAGACTATGTAATTACAAATGAATGAAGTATATAAGACATAGCAAAGTTCAAAATTGGTGAAAGTGTAGATTCTGATAATCAAACGTTAGAAGTGACCTTGATGGGAAAAGAAAATAATACAGAAGAAAAAGAGAGGAGTGGAGAGAAATTGAGGTATGGACGGATGAAAATGTAGAAAGATACAAGGAAAAGATGGATAAAGGACAAAATTCAAAAGGAGGAATAGAGAAGGAGACAAACAAGATAATAAAAGAAATGGAAGAAGCAACAGAAAAGAGAAAGTATAGAGTGAGAACAGGAAATTTGGGGAGACAAAATGAATGGTGAAATGAGAGTGCCAGAAAGCAAAGAAAGAAATGAGGAGAGGGAAAAGAAATGGAAAATGACAATTGAAAAATATAAGAAAGTTAGGAAAAAATTTAAAGAAGAATGCAGAATGGGAAAAAGAGAATTCATAATGAGGTTAGCAAGTGAGATCGAGGAAATAAAAAAACGAAGGACAAGTTTGGAAGTTCGTGAGAAGAAGGAAGAAAGAAAAAAAGAAGATAAAAGGCAAAATAAGAAAATAAAAGAACGAGAGATTGTAAAGGAAGAGATGAAAGAAGCGATAAATAAAATTAAAAAGGAAAAGGCTGATGGAACAAATGGAACACAGGGGAGCAGTGGAAATACACAGAGAGAAAACATGAGTGAAAGATTAAGAGGAAGATTTGAAAAAATATGGAAAGGAGAAGGGTTATCAGAAAATGGAGAGAAGCCATAATATGCCCAATATATAAAAGTAGAATATAGGAAAGAAGAAAGAAACAAAGAGGAAAAATGTTTGCATATTTTTAGATTTAAGGTTAACTTTTGATAAAGTGGAAGGGATTGTTGTGAGAAAACTTGAAAGAGGCTGGAATAGCGAAGATTTAATAAATGCAATAGAAGAAATATACAAAGAAACAAGGTGCAGAACAAGAGTAGAGGAAAAGCTGGGAAGAGAGTTTGGGATATAGAAAAGGTTGAAACAGGGATGTCGACTGAGCCCTGTTTTTTTCTTTGTATGTAAGAGACTTTCAGGAAGAAATTAAAGGACAGCAGGTAGAAGGGATAGTGGTGGGAAGGAAAGTGTGAGTTCTAGTCCACGCAGATGATATGGTGGTCTTGGCAAAAACAGAGGAAGAAATGAAAGGAATGACAAAAGTGATAAATAGATATTTAGAAAAAAGAAATTAGAATTAAATGTAGAAAAAACAAAATTATGGATTTAGGTTGCAGAAATATTTCAGCCAAATTTTTGAAGATAATTTATTAATTAGTATAAACGTTTCGCTTTTTTTTTAAAAAAAGCTTCATCAGTATACATAATAAAATATAACTACATGTATAACAGTTACACAGAGACATAATTATTAGAGTTTACAATACATTTTTATATATTAAACATACATATTTGAAGAGTACACACAAACAATAGAATAACAGCCGTACTTTTTACTTATAAATAAAAAAATTATGGAGTTTAAGAAGAAAAAGGTAGACTAAAAGGAGGGAAATGGAAGTGAGGAAAGAAAAAGATAAAGATGGTAGACAAGTATAAATATCTAGAGTATATGGTGAGGTACGACAACACAGACGAAGACCAGATTAAAGAACCAGAGAAAAGGAAATAAAATAATAAGGGAGGTAATTTGAGAGAATAGTAAAAGGTGTTTGTGTTGATGTACGGAGCAGAGGTGTGGGATGAAGAGAATGGGAGAAACTGGAGAAGATACAGGAAAGGTATTGGAAGTGGACATTAGGTTTGGAGAAGGAAACACCAAGTTATATAGTCAAAGAATAATGTGAACTGGAAAAAATAAGGATACAGACAGGAAAAAGGGCAATACGGTATACATTTAATTTTTAATCTCATATTTTGATATTCTTGGCCTTTAGTTTTTTATTTATGCGACGTAATTTCGCTTTAACTTCGTTACACTTAACTGTTAACTGTATCCTCGGTTTTGGTGAAGGCATATCTACCATCCTACTGCTAATATCAGTTTATGCGGTGCAGGATTATCCGAATCTAATAAAGGTAAGGTACGTTTTGCTATAGAACCGTATGTCTGTACTCCGCTCGGACCAGCAATAAATCTAGAGCGAAGTTGATTCTGAGAAAAAAAATGACTTCAATTCACTGATAACAAGTGAGGGTCAATTGTATTTAATTTTAAATATTCTTTTTAAAATTTTAATTCTCATTAATTGTACTTTTAGTACATTGTAATCAAACAACAAGAAAGTTGTAATGGGCTATTAAATTGTTTTGTATTTTTGTTTTTGCGCAAAAACTTACAGTTGGATAAATGATATGCGATCAATTTTCAAATGGAATAAAGTTAATAAAACATGAGACGAATGAATATGAATCACTTCAAAAGAGTGCATATTTATTTATCTTATCAATTTGAAATTTAAAGTAAAAACTATAGCAAGATAAGTTAATACACAAAACTATTTCAGTAGGTAAATAAAAATAATATTAATTTGCTTTGTAAGTACATACCCTATTTATCGAATATAGCCATTAACTTATTTCCTAAATCGTCAATATTTACAAGGGCAATAACAATGTTCCACAATTTTTTTGCGAATCGAATCGGATCTATGCTATTATAATGGGACTCATATGCAAACTTTCATAAAAATCAGACCGGTGGTTTTCTTGATATCTCCTCCCAACCGTTTGTCCACCAGGCAAAATATTTTTCTTTTCTCCATTATAACGTACACTCATGAAATTTAAAACTTGACACCACAATTTCTGTAAACAAAAGTTTGCACATTGTGAAGCGGGCTTAAGGGTATCATTTACAATTCTAACAGCAGGTAGTCTCAGCAGGGTTATCTTATAGAAGGACTGTAGAATGAATCATTACACTAAGCACGTTTTAGAAAATAGGTAATTTACGTTGCTTACTTAATTTTTTTCTTTAAAGAATATATTTGAAGGTATCGCTAATTAAACACCATAGCTCGATTAATTATCGAATCAAAATTTTGTTTAGGAAATGTTTACAAAATAAAATTAGAAATAATTTTGATTTAAAAACGTCTACAAGCAATAACTTTTAAATTAAATCAAAAACTAAACATGGTTATTTGGGTTGACTGATTATTACTTATTTTTAAATAAATCTAACCTACTAATTATTGTAAGTTATTAAAAAAAATCATTAAACTCTCTATTCATAATATTTAGTCCTTACAAAATGTATATTTTATGACGTTTCATTTTTTCTGTAGTTAATATAAAAAGTGAAAATAAAAACTAAGGCAATTCTTATTGTCAACGTATATATTTAGTTTTTGACAAGAATTTATTACATAATTATAATTAAGATACCAAGTTATAGTTTAAAATTAAATGAAAACTTTTTTTAAATAAAGGTATTACTATATAAATAAATATAAGAAATCAATAATGGGTGTGACCTCCATTATTATTGATACATTCTTGGAGGCGTCTGCTCATTGACGCTATCAAGGTATCAATATAATTAATATTAATCGTTTCCCATGCGGTATCAATGGCTGCAATTAGTGCATTACGGTTTACTGGTATAAAATTTGGCCCTTGTTGTCTTCGGATAACAGCAAGTATTCGAGCCCAAACATTTTCGATAATGTTAAAATCTGGGCTTTTTGCTGGCCAGGGTAACAGCTCCAAGTTATTTGCTTGTATCCAGTTGCGCACAACCTGCGAAGTATAGGGTCATCATATCCCGATAGTTAATTATCGAATGTTCCAAGAAAATATGTGTAAATAGTAAATGGAATCTACTAACGTAACGTTAAGTCGTTAATTATAGTTACATAACTCTCCTTTCATAAGATATAGTTCATATTAATATGCTTATTGTAAAGCTTCGTACACACCTGAACAACAAACCGAGGAACAAACAGAACAACGAACCGAACGGCAATCGGAACATTAATTTGGACGGTGCTACGTACGAATTTTAGAACAGATTCGCAAGTCCTGATTGTTCCACGAACGATTTGCGGCGTTCCCGCAACTTGTCGGTTTTTCTCCGACATCAAAGAAAATGCGCGCGAATGCGTTTGCAGGTTTGGACGAATCTAAACAAAACGGCGAACAAACTTATGCGGGAGAATTAAATTATTTATTTTTTGTCCTCCCTTTTGTGGGTTTGTTGTGTTTTAGGTAATATTATGGAGTTGACAGAAGAAAAATGTTTTAAATTAATCAGTGTTTAAGAATGCAAGAAAAAAATGATGTCCCTATTAGCATCATTTCCAAAATAAAAAAAAAGCGAAGTAAATTATAATTTTTAAAAATTTGGTTGGCACTATCTTCTTGTTTTCCGCAATTTTCTCTTCTCAATAATAAATATATATGAACTGAAAACTACTGAAAATAATTATAGGAACAGCACAAACGTTCCGTTTGTTGTTCGGATTGTGAAAATCATAAAAGATCGTTTGTCGTTTTGTTTGACTTTCGGTTCGTTGTTATGTTTGTTGCTTGGTTTGTTGTTCAGGTGTATACGAAGCTTTACAACTTAAGCAACAATTTTTTGGCGAATAAAGATTAGTTTGTGATGTAATACTAGAAACACAGACTTATATCATATCAAATTTATGACAACTTAAAAACCAAGAACGTGTATGTTATTGCTAAGAAATTATTAAGCAAAAAGCGCAATTGCAGTGTAAATATTTATAATTAGATATTTTCGAAAGTTTATAAGTCCTTTATTGTAATCTTAATACTTAAAAGCAAATCCTGTCAAAATATTTCTAATTTTATTTTGTAAACATTTCCTAAACAAAATTTTGATTCGATAATTAATCAAGCTATAGTGTTTAATTAACGATACCTTCAAATATATTCTTTAAAGAAAAAAATTAAGTGTGCAACGTAAATTACCTACTTTCTAAAACGTGCTTAGTGTAATGATTCATTCTACAGTCCTTCTATAAGATAACCCCTGCTGAGACTACCTGCTGTTAGAATTGTAACTGATACCCTTAAGCCCGCTTCACAATGTGCAAACTTTTGTTTACAGAAATTGTGGTGTCAAAGTTTTAAATTTCATGAGTGTACATACTAGCTTTATTATATATTCAATGCTAGCTCTAATTCGTCGGAAAAAGTGAAAAAATTTTCGGTTTGGAAACTGTTGCTTAACTCCCTAGTCTTATGTATAATTGTGGAGTAACAACATTTGCGTGCATATTATGTTTCGGACGTTTAGGTTACACTTTATGTTTACTTGAGGTAATTTATAACGTATTCAGACGCCTTTGAGTTTTGTAACTATTTTGAATTGATATATATTTGCTTAAAATTACTTTCGATACCCAAGTGAAAATTTAAATTAATGATATGTCAGTATGACAAACTGAACCACCTCAGGCGCTCTGTTTCGAATCCAGTTGACGGGAAGAGATTCTATCGAGCCAAATTAAAAAAAGGCAAATTAAGATTTAACAACGTGATAATATAAATAGTTACGAACAATAAAATAAAAATAGTTACATTTTATTGTACACGTTGTTACAATATTTTAAGTTAAGATAGTTACAACGTTGGTAATATGTTACAAAAAGCAGTTAAATTAACATTATCACAACGTTACTTTTTCAATGTAAAATTATTAACATTTTTTACCTTGACATAATCCGTTATATCAACATTTAATAAACGTTGAACTGTTTTAAATGGAAACGTTACAATGTAACATTGTGATGTTATAGTTTCGTTTATGTAATGTTTTTTAGGTTTAGTGGGTTATTTCTAACAATAAGTTCGATATGCCTAAAAATGTTAAATACATATTAAAAATTAATTATTGATATTAAAACTCCTTAATAATTTGTAATCTTACTAATTATCCCAAGACTTGGGCTTTCTTTTAGGAGTTGGTAAAAAAGAATTCCAGTCAAAAAGACACCGTGTCCTTAATTGTGACGACGTTTCGAGTGGCTAGGCCAGTCTTTTTCAAGGCAGTCTGTGTATTTAATAAAAAAATTATAAGTACAACTAGTTACAATTACACATAAAGTTAGAAATTTTTAATTGATTTAATATCATAATACTAATTGAACATCAACTTATTAATCTAAAAATTAACTAGAAAAATATTCGACTGGAGATAAAATACATTATCTAAGGGGTTGGTTATCAAGAGAAACGTTTTATTAATCATTGATATCTTTTGTTATAAACGTGTAGAATTTACATATTATAGTTTTTCTATTTGTTACTAAGAAACGAAATTATTTCTAATTTGAAGTTGGCATACTTTCTATAATATATTTACTATTATTTATCTTTAACCACCATGTTGCTATAAATAAATTAAGTAAGACAAAATAGTTTATTTTAAACACCACAAATTTAATGAAGTAACAAAATAAATAAATAAAAAAAATGTTGATCTTCAAATGGATATAACCATTGTATATAACTGAAAGAAAAGTTTAGTCACTCAAAAACTCTTTTTAGTACTCACCGAAATAAATGTGTATATTTTTATTTTTTGATGGTGTCATGCCTGACGGGACACCACCTCTTCATTAAAATTTATTTAAACTTAGAAAAATCAATCATTTTTGATGAATAATTTTTGACCTTATTTGGGGCTTGGATTGGTTTTGTCGAAGTGCTTTTCTTTCGATACGAATTATTGTTTGTTTCTAAAACTGGCGAATTAGGTAGATATATAATTTTTTATTTGACTTCGCTACATACCATTACGCTTTGTCTTAGTGTTTAAGTCTTTGCGAGGAATGGTTCCTTCCGTAACTACAAAATTAAGGCATATGTTAGTATGTCACATTTTAGAAAAGATAATCCAACAGAAGAGAAACACGGAAAACTGTACCTACTCGAACACCTGTTTCAATAACAATCATCAAAGAACAGTATCAGTTCAGTGATGGTGGTATGTATCTACCGCCGTTCCATTCATTCGAAAAATAGAACAGTTGGTTAAAAGATTTGTTGGTGTCACACATAATTAGAGACAGAATTTGTAATTTCTAATTATATGTAACATACATAAATTATTCATTACTAAATCTATATAGAACCAATTGATTGAATCTGAATTTGTTTTCTCCGCTTTTAAGTGATTAATTAACATATTAATCCCGCTTATATTCAACGATATGATTTAACTTAGACAAAACATTTGTGTTCGTAACAAAGCTACGCAATCATAACAATATATTATAAATTTTCAACCGTTGCACCTCTGTCTGAGTTAGACAAAGTCTAAGGACATTTTGGGCCTGGTGGTAGACCAGGTAATTATATAATTTACTACTTAACTGAACCAGGTCCGTTTTCCTTAATGTATATCTGTGTAATTTATATTTAATTTTTTTTTTGTTTTGATTTTGTAAATTGAAAGCACAATATGTATTTTTTATTATTAAGGAAATAAATGTACGTATTATTATTATTAAGTGTTTTGATTTATTGAAAATTATATGATAACCTCAATTAAATACCAATTTAATAATCATAATGCAGAAATAGAATCAATCATATTATGCTTTTTAGATTACTAAATAACATTTAATTTTGAGTACTACTTCAATTCGTTACAAAAAAAACAAAAATTAAGAAATTTTGTTGTTTGAGTTTGGAAGACTTACCTTGGTTTTTGTATTTTACGCTAGAAGTACTTGATTGCGTTAAGTCATTTTTTGATTGTCGACGAATAGTTCGTCGATGCGCTTCCAAAATGTCTGTTAGACTTTTAGATTTACGACCAGTGTAGAACTGGGATTCTGTCCTTTTCAGAAGATCTTGTTTGAGATGTCAACTTGAACGTGTCGGTTGACTGCAAACTTGTTTTTTTAACGAATTTCTCATTAGGTCTCTGTATTTCCTGCTTGCTCTTATCATCCCCTGCAGTTTTTTACATAATTGTGAAATTTCACTTCGAGTTTGTTCAACTTCATTTTGTCCTTCTTCTCCCTCATAATCATTACATCCACATTCACATTCTCCATATGCTTCTTTATCCATTTCTCTTTCATCTCTAACCTCATCTATTTTTTTCAATTTCTTCATCTTTAACTTGTATTTCTTTTACTTCTTTTTTGTAAGTTTTGTTCTTTATCTTCTCTTTTTAACGAATCTCTCATTAGGTCTCTGTATTTCCTGCTTGCTCTTATCATCCCCTGCAGTTTTTACATAATTGTGAAATTTCACTTCGAGTTTGTTCAAGTTCATTTTGTCCTTCTTCTCCCTCATAATCATTACATCCACATTCACATTCTCCATATGCTTCTTTATCCATTTCTCTTTCATCTCTAACCTCATCTATTTTTTCTTGTTTTTTCAATTTGTTCATCTTTAACTTGTATTTCTTTTACTTCTTTTTTTGTAAGTTTTGTTCTTTATCTTCTCTTTTAACGAATCTCTCATTAGGTCTCTGTATTTCCTGCTTGCTCTTATCATCACCTGCAGTTTTTTACATAATTGTGAAATTTCACTTCGAGTTTGTTCAAGTTCATTTTGTCCTTCTTTCCCTCATAATCATTACATCCACATTCACATTCTCCATATTCTTCTTTATCCATTTCTCTTTCATCTCTAACCTCTTCTATTTTTTTCTTGTTTTCTTCAATTTCCTCATCTTTAACTTGTATTTCTTTTACTTCTTTTTTGTAAGTTTTGTTCTTTATCTTCTCTTTTTAACGAATCTCTCATTAGGTCTCTGTATTTACTGCTTGCTCTTATCATCACCTGCAGTTTTTTACATAATTATGAAATTTCACTTCGAGTTTGTTCAAGTTCATTTTGTCCTTCTTCTCCCTCATAATCATTACATCCACATTCACATTCTCCATATTCTTCTTTATCCATTTCTCTTTCATCTCTAACCTCTTCTATTTTTTTCTTGTTTTTTTCAATTTCTTCATCTTTAACTTGTATTTCTTTTACTTCTTTTTTTGTAAGTTTTGTTCTTTATCTTCTCGTTCTTGTTCCATTTTTTCCTTCTTTTAATTCATCATCTGCGACTACTTCTTCTTCTAGTTCCTATTCTACTAGATTTGTTTCTTCCCCTATTTCTCCTTTTCCGTGCTCCCCACCTAAAAGGTAAAATATAAAGGTTCTTTTTTACAATGTGTATTGCAGGTTTTAAATCTTTGGAAAATTTCTTTAATAACTTGTTAGGATTTAATTTTTAATCTCCTATTTTGGATATTCTTAGCCTTTAGTTTTTTATTTATGCGAAGTAATTTCGCTTTAACTTCTTTACACTTAACTGTTAACTGTATTCTCGGTTTTGGTGAAGGCATATCTACAATCTTACTGCTAATATCAGAATCACATGAATCATTTTGTTGTGATGCTCTAAATTTATGCGGTGCAGGATTATCCGAATCATACTTAGTATACTATTGGCGCGGAGTAATAAACCTGTCAGAATTATCGAATCTCCCGTATTGCAGTGGCGTAGGTACCTGATACGTTTGGAAAATCATATTTTTAGTAGGTAAATATCTTATAATAGTAAAATCTACCTTTATATGTTATTTATTTTATTTGTATAGTAGATCACATTACAAATTTTACTTCTTACGTATTATATACCATTATTTTCGTATCTTGGTACAATACCCACATCTACGGCTATGATTCTCGTTCCGTCAGTACCTGGGCTGGTGGCAACGTGTTTTCACAGATTAAACTATTGTTCTCAGACCCTAGATGGGTCGATATGCTGCAAAGCGGCACAATGATCGTATTTTGGTTAGAATTTATTCATTAATCACTTCAAAAGATGGCACTATTATTTATCTTATCAATTTGAAATTAAAAAAACTATAGAAAGATAAGTTAACACACAAAACTATTTCAGTAGGTAAATAAAAATAATATTAATTTGCTTTGTAAGTACATACCTTCTGTCTCGAATTTTACCGGCACTGCATTTTTATGTAATTGTTTTCTTTTATTGTTTATAATTATGACCTTAAGAAATGTTGTCACAAATTAACTTATTTCCTAAATCCTCAATATTTACAAGGGCAATAACAATGTTCCCACAATTTTTTTGCCACTCGCTGGGGCGGTGTACATCTTTTATTGGGAATTAAAAAAAACTTTTGTCTCTGTTGTTCTTCGTATTGTTTTTGCAGTTCACATACTCGCACTGTAGCCATTGTCACAACAAATTACTTCCAGACACACGTATAAACTCGGAGCGGACGGTGATGTTAATTCAACGCGCACTAAAAAGCAACTAAAAATATTTCGCTGAAAATGTCGGTGGAGCCATCTACAAATCGGTGAAATTGTCGGTTACATTTTCCCCATATGCGTTCCGCATCATTAGTAACTTTATAAATCAATGGTATAACGAAATTTTTCCGTACTTGTAAAAATGTTAAAGCAATCATTTTGTTACGTTTCACATTCCTACAATATGAGGTCATAAACGGTTGAACTTTCAAACTCTCGTTATTTGCCTATCATTAACTTTTATTAATTTAATGTGATGTAACTTTATACAAGTTTAAATAGTGATAGTACGTTTTGTACCCTACAGTTGTTTGTGGATTAGAAAACAATTAATTAGGACAATTAATTATTTCAATCCTTATTTGAATAAAATTACTAATTCTTAAGTCTATCCTTCATATAGTATTGAAAGCAATACTTTTATTAAAAATATGTAGAATATTCAGTTACTCGAAATGAAAAATAAACATTGAAAAAGAAAATAAATATAATGTTTACTTTGCATCCAAGAAACGAAAATGTTTTTTATTCTTAATTATATTTTATGACATTATTTTAAACTTTACATATTTGTCATTTTTCCACTCTGTTTTGTGTTTAGTTTTCATTAGTTTATGATATAAATTTAAATTAACATTTATTTTTAAATTTTGGCAATGGAGTTTTTTATTATAAAACATAACAACTTCGACGGTTTCCAAACATAATTTTTTTTTCACTTTTTCCGACGAATTATAGTTAGTACATTATAATTAAGAGTATCTAGAGATTTCTACAACTTTATTCCAATTAAAAGTAAGCAAAAAAAATGTTGTCTTGAGACTCTCCGGCCGGTCGTCGATTCGTATGTAAACGCTATATCTCAAAACCGCTAGTTCGCTTTCAGTGAAGATTAGTACATCAATTTTGTATAATACTGGAATTTTGATTAGTTTTTTTTGCATAATCTGCCGGGCCAACAAAGCACTTAACTTACATACATTTTCAATTTTGTTAAATATTTACAAATACTTTGTGTCCCCGGATTGCGGTACCCAATTCGGATAAAATCTTTATTATTTGTTTTACGACCAAAAGTCATTCTTTATAAAAGTTCTGCTTCATGAGAAAATGAATTCACAATAAAAAATTTTAGATCACATGTACATGGTGTTAATAAATTAGGAAAGTAGGAGAATGCTTCAAGAAATAAGAACTATTACTTATTATTTTTTACAAATATTTTAAACAAGATTATTTATAAACTAACGTTAAGTCTGAATACTAATTTTAAAATACAAATTCGAATTTTAAAAATAAAATTATAAAACAATATTAAGTTAGCGGAAAAGTGTGTAGAGACGGGAGGAAATTATGCAGAATAATTTTTCCAAATTGAATAGTTATTTTAAAATTGGTATTTAGAATTTACTTTAGTTTATAAAACACTTTGTCTTATAAAAGTTTTGTAAGTAATTTTCTTACTTTCCTAATTTATTAACACCCTGTACATGTGATCTAAAAGTTACTTATCGTGAATCCATTTTCTCAAAAAGCAGAACTTTTTATAAAGAATGACTATTGGTTGTAAAATGAATAATAAATTTTTTCCCTATTGGGTACCCCAATCCGCGAACACACTGTATAATATCCTTTTGTAAACATTTTGTCTTGAAACAAGTTTTGTTTGTAATTTGATTATAAGTAAATTTTGCGTAAGCTGTCTTTGATACAATAAATAATTACCGAGATATCTCAATCAAGTGTTTTAATAGAATCTTTAAGAATATTAATTATACAAAATATACTGCTTGTTTTTAATGCTTACATTAGTATATTTAGTTTTGTTTAATATTGGAAAGTTTTATTACAATTACAAGAGTAACTAAAACTTATCATCAAACAGAAAACACACTGCAAACTATTTTTATTCAAGCCATAAAAACATAAAAATATATTTTAAGTTTCCTAATTTTAATGCATAAGTTATGTTGTATTGTATCGTATATAATATACAGGTACAATATAGGTCTTCTACTAATTTATCTATAAATAACTGTAATGCATAACAGAATCGTAATAACACTTTGAAGTTCATTACATTGGAACTGTTTGAAGATGACTTTATTCAATTCATCGTGTAATACATATGTATACCACAACATTTTAAAATGAATTCCTCCGAGATATTTTCAAGCCTAAAGTGATCTTTTTCAAGCTTGAAGTAGCTCTTTGAAGTTACAAATTATTTCCTCAGCACCAAAATGTGTTGTCAGTGTATAATTTTAATGATATCCCTATGTAATAAAATAATTTTAAACAAAAAGTAATTATCGTACTATAAGAATTTTAAATAGGGTTTGAATTAATAATATTAAGTTTTGAACTAACCGTTCAAAATAAATTTGAAGGTTTATCTGTATAACAAAAACATAATTCAGTTTTATAAACAAATATGGTTTGTATATTTTTCAAATAAATAGAATTACGATTAAAACAACAGAAAATCCTTACATTTACATATCTATGTTTATATGAGAAAATCCAAATAATATAAAAATTAAAACTAAAGGTGGTTAAAAAACAACAATCTCAACGATATAGTGTAAAAAACATAAGAGTTTTTTTGTAAAACAAACATAGAACTTAATTATAATGTATAATCAATATATGGTATCACTCAATCATGTTTATGTAGAAAATGAAAATAGGCAATTAAAAATTTATTAATTTTATGTATATTAATTTTATTAACAGAAAAGTAATATATCTGCAGCATACACTACATTCTCGTTGAATAATATACTTTTATTTTGTACCTAAAATGTAAAATTTATCTACAATACATTCAGGAATTGGTTACGCTGAATGCACTGTTCTAAAAAATACTATAAATATACAAACACGACATATTCTGCACAAGTAGAAAGGTTTTCACTGGAGAGACTATACCACGAGTGTGGAATTGCCATTCAATCGTTTTGCAGACTATAGACTTACATGTAAGCCGCACACCACCATCTTAGGTAAGGCCATTTTAATTTTCAATCCGTCGTCATGTTATTTTTTACTATTCTTAGGGCCGGTCTTTTACTCTTCTGTTAAAGCATCTGTTACGTTATCCTTCTGATAAATTTGACTGTTAGTAGTTTTCACGTCTTCCTATGTCCGGTTACATGTTATTCCGACTGTTAAAATTATCTAACAGCTAGTTCTATAACATCCACCAGATGCTTCTGATAAATGCTTATCCACTTGTTACACAACATTAGACATGCGCACAAAATAAAAACATATAAGTAAAAATGGATGATTTATGGGGTTTACATGTGCTAGACGAAATTGAAATGTTAGAAGAAATAGATGAATTGTTACCAGATCGACGACCTTATACGATTCAAAACCGTAAAAACTATTTCACCGATTTGGATGCCACTGATTTTTTTAGAAGATTCTGTTTACAAAAGCAGACAGTTCAGTTGTTATTAGAAAAAATTGAGGCACATCTAACGTACCCTACTAACAGGTAAAAATGAACTTACGTTCATTTTATTAGAACGTAAAACAGGTACTTTTATAGGAATAACGGTATAACGCCAATGACACAATTATTGCTAACATTACGGTTCTTTGCTACAGGGAGCATGTATATAGTAGTAGCAGATTTTGCTGGTGTTGCTAAATCAACGGCTGGAAGAGTAATACCGAAAGTTGCACGTGCCATTGCAAGACTTCGACCTGAATATATATACTTCCCTAGAACAATGAGAGAACGCAACAAAACTATTGATGATTTTTTTACTATTGCTAGATTCCCCAGAACATTAGGTGCCATTGATTGCAGCCATGTTCGGATTCAATCTCCAGGTATGTGCTGTCAATTTTATAAACTAGATTTTACATTATTATATTTTTAGGGGGAGATTTATCTGAGAATTTCCGTAATCGAAAAGGGTTCTTTTCGTTTAATGTTCAAGCAGTTTGTGACGCAGAATTAAAATTTACAGATATTGTAGCACGGTGGCCTGGTGCATCACACGACAACAACATCTTTGATCAGTCAATGCTCAGAATTAGATGTGAGAATGGAGAATTAAGTGACAACATATTGCTTGGTGATAGTGGTTATCCAGTTCGGAAATATTTAATTACACCATTGGCAAACCCTCGTACACCAGCAGAGAATTTATTTAACGCAGCCCACATTCGCACGAGGAACGTTATTGAACGCACCTTTGGAGTATGGAAAAGACGTTTCCCAATTCTTTCTATTGGAATGCGTTGTCGATTACAATTATCACAAACAATTATAGTCGCAACTGTAATTTTGCATAATTTAGCAAGAAGGGAAAATGAAGAAGATCATCCTGACGATGTATACGATTTTGAAGCAGCTTTTCAAGATGTAGAGCAATTAGAAGATAATGTAAACAATCATAATGTAAATAACATTGTACAAAAAGAATTAATTCAGTATTTTGAAACTTTGAGATAATTTAATACTTGTAAATAATATAACAATTAACACAATCGATTTATTTATTATTCAGCTGCGATTTCAATAGTTCCATTTTTATTTGATGCTCCTCATTTTGCATTCTTAATTTTTCTTTTAGCCTGTAGCAGCATGATATCTCTTAATTCTTGCTCATCCTTCCATTTCTTTTCGGCAGCTTCTATCTCCTTTTTATTAAAAGAACCTGAAGTTCCATTAATTCTTTTCTTTGTATGGTAATGTCACTATATGATTCCAAAATCTTTTCTTTTTTTCACATTTTTTTTCCAATTTCGGATTTTTTTTGTTTTTTAACAACCTTGGTGTCCACTTTGGATCTAAATAAATATTTTTACACAAATATATCACAATTACACAATACACTTACTTGTAGTTGATCTAGCTGGCAAAGGAGCAGCAACTTCTGAAGTTGAGCAACTAGGTTGATTTTCTTCAACTTCAATTCCTACATATAATGACAAAATTGGATTACGATGCAGAAACGTATGGATACATACTTGTTACTTCTAGAACTTCAACAGAATTAGAATCCTGCACGGATGGTGTAGTTTCTCAATGACATTTATATCTTCAATTATTACTGGTGGTAATTTATCTATTACAAGAATATTTAATTAGTTATATAACTAAAACCTTAATAATCATTTATTACCTTCAACTGCCACTTCACCTTTTGCCAATGAATTGTCGACAGCTGAAATAATTAATATTAAGTATTAAAAGAACGATTTTCGTTCTGAATACGTACATGTAATGATTTCAAAATCAGAGTCGAACATAGTTTGTAATCCGGACACCATTAATTTTAATATTTGCAGGAGTTGTTCCTCCCAATCCGTACAAGTAATTAACTTTGGTGGACCACCGCCAGTTTGATACAGCGAACACTTTTGTGCAGCAACTTTCTTCTTAAGATTTTTTTTATTGAATCATATTTAATTTTTTAGCATAGCAGACTTGCGATGTTTACCAGTACGGCTGCGACTATTAAAGCTATTTGTTAAAATCTCCCACTGAGCATTTTTTGCTTCCATGTAACAGCATCGGAAACTTTATTTTCGATGATATTTTTATTTTCGATTATTAATTCGATTAATAATCGGCATTCGTCATCGGAGTAGTTTGCTGAACGTTCTCTTTATTCGTAGCACTCATTACACAATATAGCAATATAACTAAACTAAATAATAAAATAAATATCACAAAAACTATCGCTCACACACAACGGTCACAATAAACAGCTGATCGTGGCTGAACGTTTTTTGGGTGCAACAGCTTACTGTAACACCAACAATCTTTTCTCTTTATTTATCACACACCATTATACTTTGATTTCACTTCTTGTCTATTTCGGTGGTAACAAAAATGTTAATAATTTAGTTACCAAACAGTAAGATATTTTCCGTTTGAAAGACTGAAATTAATTAACAATCAGATTATTCTTAAGGATAAAATATTCTGCCTGTTACGTAACAGATGCTTTAACAGAAGAGTAAAAGACCGGCCCTTAGGCTATTTGTTTCCTTCAACTATCTGTTGTCGATTGTATCTGCAAGATTAATCAATTTATGTCGATATCATTTTTACCTCCTAATACGTCACCTTGTCGTCTCAGGCCAGGTTTGTCTTCCTGCCGGGCTGGAACAAGTACCCACAAGCATACCATCAAAGACAGTTCCCGTCCTTGAGCCTTCAAGATTAATCGTAATTAGGCATAATTTATGGTCTCTATTACCTTCAACAAATCCACCAGTTGATATCGGCAAGGGGTTTGACGGCACTGCAATCCTTCCGTAACTGGTACGTTGAGAGATACTTTCAACCGGTACCATTTAAACCTTTATTTTAAGTTAAGTACTGTGTATTATTCTGTTGAGGTAATTACTTACCTGCACAATTGGGTTCCTTTCTTACATATTTTCTTTTGTTGTGTGCTTACTAGAAACTGTATATAAAAAGAACATTATTAATTGTAGGTTTAGAATTTGGTAGACCATTATCACTCTTGAATTTAATTTAAATTGATATCGATCGGCATAATTTATTATTTTTCTTTTTGCGCTTTCACTTTAAGGTGAAGATTTTGAAAAAAGATAGCTTTCATTTTGTTTATGGGAATGTTGTACGGTATAACTATATACCAATTTACTACCACATTTTATTTCGGGGTTATGCTAATAAATCAATAGCTTAGTTAATTTTTTTTCCCTATTAATAACTACTATTAGCAAACTTTTAATTAAAGAATTTTGTAATAAATTTGGCGCCCAACGTGGGGCCGCGAATATTAATCAATCGTCATTACAGATAATAGTATAATGATTAGTATAATTTTGAAAATTAGTAGACGAGATATAAATTACTTAAGTAACTCCGAATTGACGATTAAATTAAAGATTCGAGAAGCTGATGTCTCCGAAGAAGTAGCTAACTTAAGATTTAGTTACATGTTAAGAAAGGAAACGAATTCGTACCAAAATCATTTGGTAGTAGTGTCAGTATTATCAAATATTACCAAAAAGTTGTTACTGCAAACGTTTTACAGGCTATACCTTTCTACGACAAAGAAAGCGTAGACCATTATAAAAGCGTTACACATTCAAGTGTTGGTTTTGTTCTATATTTTAAGTTGATACCTTTTACTTATAGTCAGTACTAAATTTTGAATGTAGGTTTGAAAAAGCACACTTTGTGGTTTAGCGATTAGTTTGAGTAATTTCTAAAACTAAAGTTTGAGGTGTTGGATTTGTTGATGTTATTGTTATTGTACTTTGGGTGACTCATTTGATAATTTGTTAAGAACATTCAGCCTACGATTATCTATATAATCTTCTGCCACGTCTCTGGATTTCCACCCACATACCCTTTTAGTACGGGAATGTCTGTACCAGAATTGACGAGTATTATTACCGAGATGCGCCTGAGACAATGCCTATGTATTGTTCAGAATGTAGTAGTTTGAGAAATGTTATTGTTTGTTTGGGTATATTGCCAAACTTGTTTAACGTAGTAACTTGCTTGGTAACTTTGGTAATTCTCAAAAAATTATGTTTATGATCAACAGTTGCAGGTCGCAATGCCCAAGATTTTTAACCCTGTAACGGACGCGTTAGTAAGACAAACATTATAAGGCGCATTCGGTACTAAGTGCCGCATCGTAATTTTGTTTTAATTTGAAGTTAATAATTGTTTTTAAGGCATTCTGAAGCATATTCGCATAAAATAAATTTTCTTAAATTACAGTTTTTAATATCTAATGGTATTTTTAACAGTAAATTTAAGAAACATAACCGTTGATTTAAAAATTAATTTTTATTATGTAAATGCTAAAATTTAAAAATAAAACAAAAAATTTGCATACAAACAGAACAAAATGAAAATTCCTAAAATATTATATAAAATGTAAGAAATAATGTATCCAACAGTATAAGAATTATTACTTTTTGTTTATTACGTCTTTAATCATCGCTGTCCACTTCCATATTATAATTTTCACGACAACAGTGGCAAGTTACAACTTGTGTGCTATGATGTTTACAAACAAATTGTTTACAGTTTGCACATATTACCGTTGTTTTATTATTTTTTGTTTACTGCATTCATGGCAAGGTCCAACACGTCTTGCTTGAACTTGTACATTTTCCTGTTTCTTAAACGTCATATTTTGATAGAAATAATGTAACATCTTTTGGTAATTTATTCAATTGACTTCTTTCTTTGAAATGTGGTTCTAATAAGCTGTATGCTAAATTTTTAAAAATATTCTTCTTTCACATTTTTCTGTAGAAGTGTTTGTGCCAAAAATTATGTATGAATTTATTCCAGCAATATCCAACATTCGGAAGAAAAAAGAAAGTGGCCACCTTCTTGTTTTTCGTTTTGTTGAATATAGGGAGCACTTTTGGTCGACTGTGTCAATCCCTCCTTTTGTGTGATTGTAATCAATGATTATATCAGGTTTACCTGTATCTGGATCAATACTATCATCATCGTGCATAGTTGATAAGAGTACTACGGATTTGTTCTTCTTTGGAACATAAGAAACTAATGAGCAATCATATTGAAATCCAAAGATGGAAGAACCAACACTGCGTTGCTTGTTAGGGTGAAATTCTGGAGGAATTTCTTTTTGTTCTTCTTTAGCGTCCCAAGAAGTGTAATTCCATTTTTAACAAATCCATGGCTAGCGGGAGACTAGTGTAATAGTTATCAGTGGTCAAATTTCTATTTGAATTCTTAATTGGTTCGATTAGTCTCATAACTATATCAGAAGGCTTGTTTGATGAGAGAAAAGGTCCATCATTTTGTTTGCCACAATATAACTCAAAATTGTAAGTATAAAATGTTCTGCTGTCACATAAAGCATATAATTTCAACCCGTACTTTGCTGGTTTCTGAGGCATGTACTGAATAAAACTACAGCGACCACGAAACGGATGCAACATTTCGTCTCTTGTCACAAATTCAGATAAACTATAATTTATTTTACAGTTTTCTACAAAACTTGTAAAAAATTTCTGATTGCTGCAAGTTTATCAGTGACTACTCGATTGGCCCTTGTTTGTTTATCGTCAAATCGAATTGACCTCAAAAGGAACAAAAACCTTTTATAGCTAAATGCTGCCCTGAGCACTATAATTCCAGAACCATCTTTTACCCACATTTCTTTTACATTTGTACGGTTACCTTTTCTTACTGCTAACAAATACTGAACACCTAATAATGCCATAAGTTCTACTCTTGTTGTATATTTACAATCTCTTTCTCGTATGTATTGAGTACTCTGTTTCTTTCTCTCTATATATAAGTTAGTCGACTGAACAATTTCATCAATCATACCCTGTGTTATAAACGACAAAAATATTTCCAATTCTCCCACCAAAGCTTTAGTATGAATAGTCGGACCTGGTCGAATTCTAATTATATTTTTGACTTTGTTTTATGTTGAATTAAATTTTGTGATGTGCTTTTCCATAGAGTTTCGTTGTCCTTTCCAATATAAAAAGCATAGTTATCGTTGTGTACGTGACTCCTCTGAACCACTATTGTGATCCGTTCTTTCCACATTTTCAATGTCATCATCGCTTTCTTCAGAAAAATCTACTAATTCTTCGTCAGTCTCATCGTGCCTGTGCATAATCTCCGCCGACTCATTGTATCTCTCTTCGTCTCTATGAAAAGAAAAATTTAGTAAAGAAACATATAAGTACTATAATTATATGACATCACCAATAGATAAATTAAATTAACAATAAATAACTACAACATTGATAAAAACACTATACAAAATAGATGATTATTAAATTTACTTACCTAAACAGATGAGTGCCATAAAATGATGCAGTTGACTTTGAAGGCAACATAACTTCCAAACCAAAATAATTTTTTTAAACCGAGTTTATACGTTCGAGTACAAGGTTGACAATGGACTGTAACGACCTCGGTGGTCTGTCTGAGGGATTTCCACCACTAAACTGCAGCGCTGCGTAAATGCGGTACTGTATGCTGCAACGCGCCCGCTTAAGGGTTAAAAATTGTCCAAAAAATGTCCAATTATGGTAAATATTTTGTTTAGCTAACATTTTCAATTTTGTATTTGAAACTTAATGAATTTTCTTTTTAGTGCAGTAAATAGAAATCTTTTTTTGACAAAAATAAAAATAGGAAAGCGCTTGTGCCATGTAATTGTAAATAGTATAGAGTACCTTATATTCAGGAGTAGTGGGAGTATCTGTCTGCAGCGCGCTTATATAAATCGCAGTCACTTCAAACGGCGCTGGCGGACGGGATCCCCACTACTCCGTCGTTTACTCACATTTGGTCATTTTCAGTCATCTTAGCATGCAATTTTTGCGTGTTAAATATTATTTTATCAAAAAATGAGAATATACGTTTTGTTCCTTTCTATTTCAACTTCACAATTTTTTTTAATTTTTGATAATCGGACGACCACACAAGCATTCAGCCTCGATTGCAGGGTTTTGCACACACTAAGTACGTATCATTTTTCCTCCAATTTCCTGAATGATTTATGCTACATCTCAAAAAATGATGGATCTACAAATTTAAAGAAAACCAGATTTTCTGGGAAAGCTAATACTTGATCGAGTCAAATTGGTGCTCATTTTATTCCTATTTTTATCCTCTACAACTTTTCTTTTTAAACCATTAACATTGGTTCATTACTTTTCACTCAGGAAAATAGTTTAGAAAAAACACGCTTCTTTGCATTTAAATGTTAATTAACAATATAATGACAATTCATTTTCTGTATAAAACATGAATATAAGGTACTTTATACTATTTACAATTTCATGGCGTAGGCGGTATTCTACTATTATTTTTGTCACTGATTATTTTCTCTATTGACGGGGGTATTTCAAAAGTTTTGTAATTTACTATAATATGTGTAAATAATATTTATGATCTTTTAGTTTTTGTTCACAGTATGAAAAAAATTTCCATGCAGTGGATATCTTCATATTTTCAGAAAGTTTCAATATTTTTTATATGAATTAAGTTTTCATTAATGGAAGTTCTTTTTCATGAAGATATAAACTTTCATAAATTGTAACTTAACAATGACATGAATATGTTTAATGTTTATCTTGCATCTTAAATCTCAACACAAAATTAATTTAACTATTAGAATAAATAATTATGTCTATTGTTATCTTACCTTTTAAATGTTTGATAATGAACAAACTTTGGGGTGTTGCACTCATTTCTTGATGTGATTGTAGATGTGCTTTGGTTTCATCCTATAATTTAACTGAATTATGTATGTAACTTTTATTTAAATTTATTTCTAATGGATTATTATATCAATGTGTGGTTACAATTTAACATCATCCTTGTCGCTTATTTATATCTTCTGTCATTCTTAACATTATAGATATAAATTATAAAAAATAACATTCACAGAACATTTTTCTCTTAATAAGCAAACCCATTTTTAGGTTCACGATGACTTGTCTAAAAAAAATTATCACACTTTACCACAACTAAAGTAAAAAAATGAAGTTTTCAACTTCAACTTCTATGACATTGTTGATTACTCCGTTACGAATTTTACCTGTTTTACCTATTTGCTTCTACAGTTGACGAAGCAGGTAATTTTTTTCAAATGATTTTGAATTTCTGAATTCACCCTTGCTCGAACCTCTACGAATGTTATGTTTGCGGAACAAATTTTTTCAATAAAGCTTCTTTAATTTTAGTTGGTAGCACTGCTCCGCCGATCAACAATATATATAATAGTTATTTACAAACTAAATGCGGGAAGGTTTTCCTGCATGAGCGTTTTAAAACACGAACGAACTTAGTGAGCGAGTGCTTTAATAGAGCAAATGCTAGAATAATCTTCCCGAAAATGGTTTTTTAAATTTTTTTAACGAGCAATAAACGATTAATTAACAGAAGCAATCATTTTGTATTAAAATAAAAAAAAAACCTTTGATTGATGAAATTTTAGAGTGCTATGAGAATTGACGTTTCCTCTCTAAAGTAAAAGACGGTACATATTTTTTGTCAGCAGTAATTGATTTTGAAATTATCTCCCAAGTTTTTATTATTGAAAAGTGTAGAAATGAAAGTCTTTATTAACTGAAAGTCAAAATTGGGTTACGATGTTATTATATGAATGTTTCAAAGACCAGTGTTTTTCGTAGTTTTCCGAGCACTAGTGCGCGAACAAAAGCTTCCTGGTTGGCTGTAGTGTTACGTTAACTTTATTTCTCAAGCGGCGAGTACAAAATAGTTATTTACGTAACATGTGCGGAAACAGATTATTTCGGGAATGAGTGCCCGTTTGGCACGAATTCCGAGTAATGTTTACGCACAAGTTGCGTATGCTATTTTTGCATGATTTTTTTCTATAATTGCATTTTCAAATCTTTATTCTTGTGATATGTAAATCGCTTGTACTTATATCGGTTGAGGATGTCAAACTTATGACTTAAGATTGAGAATTTGGATCTGAAGCTTAAGTTCTATAGTAGGAGGTCTCAAAATGAATTTTAAAGAGCTTAACCTCAAAAATTATCGGTGTATTGCTCTATCATCCTACAATTTGAGGAGTAAATTGTGATTGTGGAATCAATCATTGAAGTAATTCGTTTAATCGATGCTGTGACGACGTAGACATTGCTGATGATGTTGTTGTAAGAATTCCGCGACATATTTACATCAGGCCTAACTATTTTGATAGTTTCTCTTATGATCAATTCATAAAAAAATATTTCGATTATCAAAGGCAACCACATTGTATGTGCTCGACCAAATAGATGATCAGTTGGAGTCTGTGTATAATATGTAAATAACATTTTATTTTATGTAGGATTTTCGTCTTAGAGTTTAAGCATTGATTATAAAGTTACTAAAGATGCGCAACGCATATGGGGAAAATGTAACCGACAATTTCACCGATTTGTAGATGGTTCCACCGACATTTTCAGCGAAATATTTTTAGTTGATTTTTAGTGCGCGTTGAATTAACATCACCGTCCGCTCCGAGTTTATACGTGTGTCTGGAAGTGATTTGTTGTGACAATGGCTAAAGTGCGAGTATGTGAACTACAAAAACAATACCAAGAACAACAGGGACAATAGTTTTTTTTAATTCCCAATAAAAGATGTCCACCACCCCAGCGAGTCGCAAAAAAAATTGTGGGAACATTGTTATTACCCTTGTAAATATTGAGGATTTAGGAAATAAGGGTAAAATTCGAGACAGAAGGTATGTACTTACAAAGCAAATAAATATAATTTTTATTTACCTACTGAAATAGTTTTGTGTATTAACTTTTCTTTCTATAGTTTTTTTTAAATTTCAAATTGATAAGATAAATAATAATGTCATCTTTTGAAGTGATTCACATACATTTGTCGCTTCCGTTTGAAAATTGATCGCTTATAATTTCTGATTTTTAATTTATCCAACTGTAAGTTTTTTGAGCAAAAACAAAAATACAAATCAAAATAGCTCATTAACAACTTATTTGTTGTTTGATTACAATGTACTAAAAGTTATGTGTAATTAATGAGAATTAAAATTTTAAAAAGAATATTTAAAACTAAATACAATTGACCCCTCACTTGTTATCAGTGAATTGACGTAATTTTTTTTTCTGAGAATCAACTTCGCCTAGATTTTTATTGCTGGTCCGAGCGGAGTACCGACGTTCTACAGCAAAACGTACCTTACCTTTATTAGATTCGGATAATCCTGCACCGCATAAATTTAGAGCATCACAACAAAATGATTCATGTGATTCTGATATTAGCAGTAGGATTGTAGATATGCCTTCACCAAAACCGAGAATACAGTTAACAGTTAAGTGTAAAGAAGTTAAAGCGAAATTACTTCGCATAAATAAAAAACTAAAGGCCAAGAATATCCAAAGTAGGAGATTAAAAATTAAATCCTAACAAGTTATTAAAAAAATTTTCCAAAGATTTAAAACCTGCAATACACATTGTAAAAACGAACTTTTATCTTTTACCTTTTTAGGTGTGGAGTACGGAAAAAGGAGAAATAGGGGAAGAAACAAATCTAGTAGAAGAGGAACTAGAAGAAGAAGTAGTCGGAGATGATGAATTAAAAGAAGGAAAAATGGAACAAGAACGAGAAGATAAAGAACAAAAGTTACAAAAAAAGAAGTAAAAAAATACAAGTTAAAGATGAGGAAATTGAAGAAAACAAGAAAAAATAGAAGAGATTAGAGATGAAAGAGAAATGGATAAAGAAGCATATGGAGAATGTGAATGTGGATGTAATGATTATGAGGGAGAAGAAGGACAAAATGAACTTGAACAAACTCGAAGTGAAATTTCACAATTATGTAAAAAACTGCAGGTGATGATAAGAGCAAGCAGGAAATATGGAGACCTAATGAGAAATTCGTTAAAAAAACAAGTTTGCAGTCAACCGACAGGTTCAAGTTTACATCTCAAACAAGATCTTCTGAAAAGGACAGAATCCCAGTTCTACACTGGTCGTAAATCTAAAAGTCTAACAGACATTTTGGAAGCGCATCGACGAACTATTCGTCGACAATCAAAATGACTTAACGCAATCAAGTTCTTCTAGCGTAAAATACAAAAACCAAGGTAAGTCTTGCAAAACTCAATCAACAAAATTTCTTAATTTTTGTTTTTTTTGACGAATTGAAGTAGTACTCAAAATTAAATGTTATTTAGTAATCCAAAAGCACAATATGATTGATTCTATTTCTGCATTATGATTATTAAATTGGTATTTAATTGAGGTTATCATATAATTTTCAATAAATGCAAAACACTCAATTAAAATAATACGTACATTTATTTCCTTAATAATAAAAAAATACATATTGTGCTTTCAATTTACATAAATCAAAAAAAAAAAAAAAAATTAAATTAAAAAATACACAGATATACATTAAGGAAAACGGACCTGGTTCAGTTAAGTAGTAAATTCTATATTTATCTGCTCTACCACCAGGCCCAAAATGTCCTTAGACTTTGTCTAACTCAGACAGAGGTGCAACGGTTGTATATTTATAATATGTATATTGTTATGATTGCGTAGCTTTGTTACGAACACAAATGTTTTTGTCTAAGTTAAATCATATCGTTGAATATAAGCGGGATTAATATGTTAATTAATTACTTAAAAGCGGAGAAAACAAATTCAGATTCAATCAATTTCTTTTATATAGATTTAGTAATGAATAATTTATGTATGTTATATATAATTAGAAATTGGAAATTCTGTCTCTAATTATGTGTGACACCAACAAATATTTTAACCAACTGTTTTATTTTTCGAATGAATGGAACCGCAGTAGATACATACATACCACCATCACTGAACTGATATTGTTCTTTGATGATTGTTATTGAAACAGGTGTTCGAGTAGGTACACTTTTCGGTGTTTTCTTCTCTTCTGTTGGATTACCTTTTCTAAAATGTGACATACTAATATATGCCTTCATTTTGTAGTTACGGAAGGAACCATTCCTCGCAAAGACTTAAACACTAAGACAAAGCGTAATGGTATGTAGCGAAGTAAAATAAAAAATTATATATGTACCTAATTCGCCAGTTTTAGAAACAAACAATAATTCGTATCCTAAGAAAAGAACTTCGACAAAACCAATCCAAGCCCCAAATAAGGTCAAAAATTGTTCATCAAAAATAATTGATTTTTCTAAGTTTAAATAAATTTTAATGAAGAGGTGGTGTCCCGTCAGGCATGACACCATCAAAAAAATAAAAATATACACATTTATTTCGGTGAGTACTAAAAAGAGTTTTTGAGTGACTAAACTTTTCTTTCAGTTATATACAATGGTTATATCCATTTGAAGATCAACATTTTTTTATTTATTTATTTTGTTACTTTATTAAATTTGTGGTGTTTAAAATAAACTATTTTGTCTTACTTAATTTATTTATAGCAACATGGTGGTTAAAGATAAATAATAGTAAATATATTATAGAAAGTATGCCAACTTCAAATTAGAAATAATTTCATTTCTTCGTAACAAAAAGAAAACTATAATATGTAAATTCTACACGTTTATAACAAAAGTTATCAATGATTGATAAAAGTTTCTCTTGATAGTACACCAACCCCTTAGGTAATGTATTTTATCTCCAGTCGAATATTTTTCTAGTTAATTTTTAGATTAATAAGTTGATGATCAATTAGTATTATGATATTAAATCAATTAAGAATTTCTAACTTTATGTGTAATTGTAACTAGTTGTACTTATAATTTTTTATTAAATACATAGACTGCCTTGAAAAAGACTGGCCTAGCCACTCGAAACGTCGGCACAATTAAGGACATGATGTCTTTTTGACTGGAATCCTTTTTACCAACTCCTAAAAGAAAGCCCAATTCTTGGGATAATTAGTAAGATTATAAATTATTAAGGAGTTTTAACATCAATAATTAATATTTAATATGTATATAACATTTTTAGGCATATCGAACTTATTGTTAGAAATAACCCACTAAACATAAAACATTATATAAACGAAACTATAACATCACAATGTTACATTGTAACGTTTCCATTTAAAGCAGTTCAACGTTTATTAAATGTTGATATAACAGATTATGTCAAGGTAAAAAATGTTAATAATTTTACATTAAAAAGTAACGTTGTGATAATGTTAATTTAACTGCATTTGTAACATATTACCAACGTTGTAACTATCTCAACTTAAAATATTGTAACAACGTGTACAATAAAACGTAACCGTTGATTGAAATATTGGTAAAGATAGTCAACCTTACGGGATTATGCGACCCCGAAATTTGTTCTAAACATCAGAGGTCGGTAGTATCGCTTTGTGCTAAGAAAATACGTCAATTGTATTGTAGAATATACAGAACAGTATTGCCGATAAATGTGAAATAGAAAACTGTAATTTTGCTGATAGTTTATGCTAAGGCACGACATTGTTGCCAATGCATCATGCCGTTGATTGAAATATTGGTGCATTGAGTCAATGTTGACAAACAAACAAAAACATGCGTTCTACAATGTACAAGAATTTATTGATTTTTGTCGACGTACTAATTAAATGTGTGTCCTTTTGTTATATATTTTTTTCTATTGTCTGTTAATTGTTCAATGTAATAATATTTATTTGTATCTTTCTTACGTAAGGTTATAACAATGGTTATACCATCATGACAAATACATATATGTACAAAGATTGTATACATACACATGTGAATAAAGTTTATTATTATGAAAAAAACCTGCAGATTTAAAAGTATTAATTTCGTAAAGAAATCGTTGAAAAACGTACTCCCAAAAAAAACAATTTCTTTAAATACTTTTGAAAATTCCATACTCATATATTTATTACATTAACATCGTTTATCCGTTGAAAATGTTTTAAAATCTATTAGGCTTACGCAAGTAAATTTCTAAATTTTGGTCATTGAAATTAAAATTTTTTAACATAGAAACGCTATCCCTTTTTATGTTGGAACGAATGTTGAATTTTCTTATATTACAATCTAACGTACTCAACTGTTTGCATCTAAACAATATTATAACAAGCCTACTCATTTACTAAAGGTGTTGCTAAAAGTATGCAATTGTAGAATTTCTGACTAAGCCGATAAGGAATGTGACTCATAAACGATAATCCGGAAGACTCCTCGTAATACATTTGTTTCAATATCAACCTGTCTGGAGAACAAAATCAATGAAGACAATGTCGTAATTAATAGTTCTTTAGAA
Organism: Abscondita cerata; assembly: GCA_030710515.1. Taxonomy (NCBI): domain Eukaryota; kingdom Metazoa; phylum Arthropoda; class Insecta; order Coleoptera; family Lampyridae; genus Abscondita; species Abscondita cerata. The sequence continues at coordinate 48,028 of JALBCR010000339.1, forward strand.
TCTTGTTCAGTGTCGTATGTTGCGGGTTATTTAAGTCACTACATATATAAAAAAGTACATTGTAATACGTGTAAGGAAATGCTAACAGTTAACGACTCAAGTGTTTTCAATGTGAACGAATCATTAATTCTATATAAAGATTACAGCAAATCTGATGGAATTAAATACTTACACAGACCATCGCCCGAATTCTCAAAATTTGTGTTTTTTTATTGAAACTTTTTACTGAAGAATTTCATCTTTTTAAAACAGATTATGGTTTATTGGAAAAAATTAAACTCCGTATAAAAAATGTCTCAACAGCAGTGTGAATTCATGGTTCAGAGAATGCGACACTCATAAACTGTTAATTATCGATCAGTTGGTTAAAATAAAACTATATCGAACCTTAAAGTGGGAGGCTAATAAACATATTTCTAATAGCTATAATTACAGTGATGTCACAAAACCACACCGTAAAATAAGAATATTATCTGCATAAATAAGTGTAAATGTTTGGATATGTTTTATGTATAGCATTGTATTAGGTACGTTATTATTTATGTGTAAATTGTTTGTAAATTATTACTATTATTTTAGATCAGTTGGAATTGTAATTTTTGAAACAATGTTTATAATTAATGAGCTATTTTTACTTTAATTAAACTATTTTAATTCGAAACCATGATATTTTGATACAGTTTCAAAGAGTAAAATCCTAACTTTTTATCTCTACTAACAGATAACAAAGTGTCACTTTTCGTAAATTATTTTTTCCCTCGGGAAAAAAGTGAGTACTATTTTTTAACACCAAATTTCCCTCAATAATTTTCTAATTCTATTGTAATATGATTTTTCAATATTAAATCGTCATTTATTTCGTCACAGAAAAGAATAGTGTATTATACACGTATTATCCGCACCGCGTCGGGAGACAACACACCTCAAGCTAAAATCTAGTACTTTTATTTTTAGAAGTAATAGGAATAGGTTTTATTACCAAGTGAATTTAAATTTGAAGGTCTAGTGGAACCCACTTTCCCTAAAAAACACGGTAACTTGTTGCCTTTTGAATTGAAAAATTTGAAAACCAATTTTTATTTAAAATCCTTTTCAACTGAACACGTAAAACAAGTAGATACAAAAACCAATAATTTTGCGTTTCTGAACTCTAGTGGTATTTCTCCCAGTATGTTCTACTTTATTCCTAACGAAGTTATTAAATGACAAACAAATGTCAACATTATTATTTGCAAGTTAAAAAATAAAGTGCAAGCATAATTTGTAAAATAATTGTTTCTTATTTATCTAACACCGACCAAACCAAACTGTTTTAACAAATAACGCTTCGCATGTATTTTAGTAAATTATTAAAAAAACATTGTCATTAAAATCCAAGATATGTATCATCAATGGTATTATTCATAAATGAAAAATTCGTCACTTTTAATTACTAGTTAATACGTTTACTAAATATTTGAAAACGTTGCAACATTGTATTGACAAAAGTAAATTTTACGGATTGTATGTTGCGCCATTTTTACAACGGTGGAATAAATTGAACTATTCTATTTCAAGAATCGTACACATTATAACTTAGCGCTTCAGTACAGGTGAAAAAGTAAACAAAACGCAACCCAACATGCATATGTGAATTGCATCCGTGATACAAGCAAATACAAGCGGTTGACTATCTTTACCAATATTTCAATCAACGACGTAACTCTTTTTTATTTTATTATTTAGCTATTTATATTATCACGTTGTTAAATCTTGATTTGCCTTTTTTAATTTGGCTCGAATCTCTTGCCGTCAACTGGATTCGAACCAGCGCGCCTGAGGTGGTTCAGTTTGTCATACTGACACCTCTACCGCTTGGCTGTTCCCACTGATGGTACGGGTCTTACAGCGGTACCATACCTATATCATTAATTTAAATTTTCACTTAGGTATCGAAAGTAATTTTGAGCAAATATATATCAATTCAAAATAGTTACAAAACTCAAAGGCGTCTGAATACGTTATAAATTACCTCAAGTAAACATAAAGTGCAACCTAAACATCCGAAACATAATAAAAAAAAAGCAAATGTTACGCAACAGTTTCCAAACCGAAAATTTTAACATCTCTATTTTTTCACTTTTTTTCGACGAGTTAGAGCTAGCATTGAATATATAATAGAGCTAGTATGTACGTTATAATGGAGAAAAGAAAAATATTTTGCCTGGTAGACAAACGGTTGGGAGGAGATATCATGAAAATCACCGGTTTGATTTTTATGAAACTTTGCATATGAGTCTTATTTATAATCGCACAGATCCGATTCGATTTTGAGCATAATCTGTCAACCCAAAAGGACAATTAACCTACATAGATTTTGTTTTTTTGCACCGTTTCTCTCAAAATTTTGTTAGCTGTAATGTAACGCTGTTACAGATTTTTTTATCTGTCTTACTGTAGTGTTGTACTAATAATGTTTAACACATGTTAAATTTATTATATTTTTGTAATGTTATTTACATGTTCAAATATTCTTTTCATAAACAATGTTGATGTGAAGTAGAATCAATGTTAAAATGAAATATTAATTTCTTACTTAGTTCAAATGCTACAAAACATTGTTTTAATGTACCTTGTTTAGTGGGAAGGGAACAGAATAAAAAATACTTTGGGATATCTAATGAAAATGTACCAATGAATAAATAATACTTAAAAAACAACAGTAGAGCTCCAGAGTGTGATAGTTTTCCAATCGAACTACAAAGTCGGTCTCAGAAAATTTAGAACAACAGGAAAAGTACATACGTGATAAAAAAATTTAAAACTTTTGGCATTTACTATACATATTTAATTTTTATGGTACAGTAAAAACCTACATTTGCCCATCTTTCTGAAGTTTGCGGTAAACACATAGTGCCAAAATAAATGCTATTTTACGGAAGTGCTTGACGAACCATTTGGCTTCAAAGTATAGTTATTTGGAAACAAGATCAGCGAAACGTACATTTGCAAATCTTCAGTTAAAAGACGTTGTTGTTGGTATATAAATTTACATGTTATGCAAAGAACTATTAAACAATTTTTTTAGGAGCTGCTAAATATGGATTGCAGTAGCTGATAAAACATTACCTGTTAAGTAAGATTTGGTTATAGATTTTAGAAGTTGTAAAGAGTTGAAGTAGTAAAAATTATAAATCGTTTGATGTAAGCAATGGAGGATGAGGTTGTAACTACATCAGAAAATACAATTAAAACTTCAAATGTTATTTTGTAGAATATTGTTTATATTCGATTAAATCATTAATAATTCTTTCTTGGTTTGAATCTCTGAATGAAAACTTCAACTTTTCATTAAACATTGTGGTAGCTAGGTCAGCGAATTTTTCGTGATGGACCGAATAATATTTTTCGGTTGACAAAAATTTATTAAATTAACTAAATTTGTTTATTTCTATATTATATGAAACAATAACTAATGAACAAGAAGAGTCAAGGATTCAACAACACCAATTTTAACGAATATGCTCATAATAATTAACTAACTATCCAAGCTTAAATATAATTACTAATTATGTGAATTAGAACTATGTAAAAAAAAATTTTCATGGCATCTCGATTACAATGAAATTTTCATGGCAACTTGGTTAATTTGGGACATTCTTTAATATTATTGGAATTTTTTTAAATTTTATAGAATCAAATAAAAAATAATGTATGATGCAAGGACGAATGAATATTTCGTACCCTGTACCTTTGCCGGACTCGGCGAAAATCTTCCGAAACATTTAATTTTTCGTCCTTAGGTGTAAGAAAATACTATTAAGTTATTCACTACCGACATTTTTTATTGTGTTCACATAAATGCTGCGAACAAATATTTTTTCACTAAATAAGTACCTGTGCAAGTATGTGAACTGCAAAAACAATACGAAGAACAACAGAGACAAAAGTTTTTTTAAATTCCCAATAAAATACGTACACCGCGCCAGCGAGTAGCAAATTGTGGGAACATTGTTATTGCCCTTGTAAATATTGACGATTTAGGAAATAAGTTAATGGCTAAATTCGAGAAATAGTATATGTACTTTCAAAGCAAATTATTTTTATTTACCTACTGAAATAGTTTTGTGTATTAACTTATCTTTCTATAGTTTTTATTTTAAATTTCAAATTGATAAGATAAATAATTATGCACTCTTTTGAAGTGATTCACATACATTCGTCGCGTGTTTTATTAACTTTATTCTGTTTGAAAATTGATCGCATATAATTTATACAACTGTAAAGTTTTTGCGCAAAAACACAAAATACAAAACAATTTAATAGCCCATTACAACTTTCTTGTTGTTTGATTACAATGTACTAAAAGTTGTGTATAATTAATGAGAATTAAAATTTTAAAAATAATATTAAAAATTAAATGCAATTGACCCCTCACTTGTTATCAGTGAATTGACGTCATTTTTTTTCTCAGAATCAACTTCGCCTAGATTTATTGCTGATCCGAGCGGAGTACAGACATACAGTTCTATAACAAAACGTACCTTACCTGTATTAGATTCGGATAATCCTGCACCGCATAAATTTAGAGCATCACAACAAAATGATTCATGTGATTCTGATATTAGCAGTAGGATGATAGATATGCCTTCACCAAAACCGAGAATACAGTTAACAGTTAAGTGTAACGAAGTTAAAGCGAAATTACGTCGCATAAATAAAAAACTAAAGGCCAAGAATATCAAAATAGGAGATTAAAAATTAAATGTATACCGTATTGCCCTTTTTCTGTCTGTATCCTTATTTTTTCCAGTCCACATTCATCTTCGACAATAACACCTGGTGTTTCCTTCTCCAAACCTAATGTCCACTTCCAATACCTTTCCTGTATCTTCTCCAGTTTCTCCCATTCTCTTCATCCCCACACCTCTGCTCCGTACATCAACACACACACCTTTTACTATTCTCTCAAATTACCTCCCTTATTATTTTATTTCCTTTTTTCTCTGGTTCTTTAATCTGGTCTTTGCCTTTGTTGTCGTACCTCACCATATACCCTAGGTATTTATACCATCTTTATCTATTTTTTTCTCCCCACTTCCATTTCCTCCTTTTATTTTACCTTTTTTCTTCTTAAACTCCATAATTTTTTATTTATACGTAAAAGTACGGCGGTTATTCTATTGTTTGTGTGTACTTCAAATATGTATGTTTAATATACAGGGTGTTTCATTAATCAGTACAGAAAATGAAACTGGAGATTCCTTTGCAAAATTTAAAAGGGGTTTAACATAAAAAAAATTTCCTTAAAGCCTCCCCTGAAGAGTTAGACAATCTGTAGCAATGCTAGGTAGCGTTAACGGAGCCTGTATTCAAGAAAATGGTGCCCATTTTGAATACTCTCTGAAATAATATTGTTAATTTAAATTAAAAAATGATAGTTAAAAATAATATTGTTATTTATGTCAAACTTGCATACGCAACTAATTAATTAAAAATTCTGCACGTTCGCTTAATTTATTTTTTTGGTGAAAAAGTATTGAGTTTACGTGAAATTTTAAGAGACAAAAAGTTTTTAATTGAATTGGCCCTCCAAAATCTGAATTTTAAAATTGAAAAAAAAAATTAGTTAAAAAGTTCTGGTAAAAAAACTCTAAGGGGTAGTAAGACTCACCCCCTTGCAGAGAACAAGGGTGAATAAAATTATGAAATTATGGAGGCTTCTTGGTAGTAGTATTTGAATGTTTAGATTTCTTTTTTTATTTCAAGTCATTTCAGAAAAAATCGATTAATGTGAATTTTTTACACATCTTTAAGGGCTGTAACTCTTCAGGGGAGGCTTTAAGGAAATTTTTTTTATGTTAAACCCCCTTTAAATTTTGCAAGGAATCTCCAGTTTCATTTTTCTGTACTGATTAATGAAACACCCTGTATAAAATGTATTGTAAAAATCTAATAATTATGTCTCTGTGTAACTGTTATATATGTATTTATATTTTTATTATGTATACTGATGAAGCTTTTATTAAAAAAAAAGCTAAACGTTTATTGTAATTAATAAATTATCTTCAAAAATTTGGCTGAAATATTTCTGCAACCTTAATAAATCCATATTTTTTGTTTTTTCTACATTTAATTCTAATTTCTTTTTCCAAATATCTATTTATCATTTTTGTCATTCCTTTCATTTTTCCTCTATTTTTGCCAAGACCACCATATCATCTGCGTAGACTAGAAATCACACTTTTCTTCTTCCCACCACTATCCCTCCTACCTGCTGTCTCTACATACAAAGAAAAAAAAAACAGGGCTAAGTCGACATCCCTGTTTCAACCATTTTCTATCCCAAACTCTCTTCTCAACTTTTCCTCTACTCTTGTTCTGCACCTTGTTTCTTTGTATATTTCTTCTATTGCATCTATTAAATCTTCGCTATTCCAGCCTCTTTCAAGTTTTCTCACAACAATCCCCTTCCACCTTATCAAAGTTAACCTTAAATCTAAAAATATGCAAACATTTTTCCTCTTTTTTCTTTCTTCTTTCCTATCTTCCACTTTGTATATTGGGCATATTATGGCTTCTCTCCATTTTTCTGGTACCCTACTCCTTTCCATATTTTTTCAAATATTCTTCTTAATCTTTCACTCATGTTTTCTCCTGTGTATTTCCACTGCTCCCCTGTGTTTCATTTGTGCCACCAGCCTTTACCTTTTTAATCTTATTTATCGCTTCTTCCATCTCCTCCTTTACAATCTCTCCTTCTTTTATTTTCTTATTTTGCCTTTTATCTTCTTTTTCTTTCTTCCTTCTTCTCACGAACTTCCAAACTTGTCGTTTTTTATTTCCTCGATCTCACTTTGCTAACCTCATTATGAATTCTTTTTTCCCTTTCTGCATTCTTCTTTAAATTTTTTCCTAATTTTCTTATATTCTTCAATTGCCATTTTTCCATTTTCTTTCTCTCTCCTGATTTCTAACTTTGCTTTCTGGCACTCGCATTTTACCATTCATTTTGTCTCCACAAATTTCCTGTTCTCACTCTATACTTCCTCTTTTCTGTTGCTTCCTCCATTTCTTTTATTATCTTGTTTATCTCCTCCTCTATTCCTCCTTCTGAATTTTGTCCTTTCTCCATATTTTCCTTTGTATCTTTCTATATTTTCATCCGTCCATACCTTAATTTCTCTCCACTCCTACTTTTTTCTTCTGTATTATTTTTTTCTCCACCAAGGTCACTTCTAACGTTTGATGATCAGAATCTTATATACTTCTTTAATTTGTAATTACATAGTCTATTACCGACTCTCTCTTCCTCCAATAAACGTACATTTCCTTTCTCTCAATCCTCCATGTTTCCGTTTAATATTAATTTTTTTCTTGCCCATTTATTATTTTATCTATTAATACTCTTTTCTTTACCTGTCTATTTACCATCATACCTCCTTCCTCTCCTATCCTTGCATTGAAATTGCCTCCTAATATTAGTTTTTTTTTCATCTCTTTTTTCATTACTTTATCTAATTCTTCTATTTCTTTTCCGTAAATTGTTATTACTTCATACCTTTCTCCTTCTTCTGTTTCTATATTCGTTTTCATCACTCCCATTATTCTTTCCTCTCTCTCCTCTTTTTCTTTTTCTATTCTCCTCTCACCCCTATTATTATTCCTCCCTTTGCTCTTCCCATCTTCTCTGTTTTTTCATGAACTGTATGTTCCATATAAATTCTTTAGGCATCTTGACTTTCCACTCTTCCCAATCTTTCTCTGTCATCCAGGTTTCCACTTGCCCCACCATTTTAAAATCCCTAATATAATTCCAAAATTCCCTTTGTTTTTTATTCCTGCCACATTTCAAAATAATATCCTGTTCTTTCCTTGTCCCTTCGTCCTTCTCCTTCCACTTACATTTTTAGGAATCCTATTTTTTGCCTCTAACCTTATCTTTGTTTGTATATCTTTTCCTTTTTCATGTTTCATGTCTTCGTCAATATAGATTCTCGTACCTCTTTAAACTTCCTACCATTATTAATACTATTCTCTTCTTTATCTCTCTAGCTTCTTCCACTTTTTCTTGCCTCCCACGTACTTCTTTTTTATTACTTTTCTCTTCATTCTTACGGTTTTTCTCTGGCGATCTACCCATCTTTTACTTCTTCTGAATGCATTAAATAACTCTTCTTCCGTCTTTCTTTTTCGAGTCCGAATCTCCTGTGTCTGTTTAATCCCACACGTTATTTCATGTAATTTGCAATTATATTTAAATCATGCATTAAATTAAATACGATAAAAAGAAAATAAGAATAATGAGAAAAACTTCTTCTATATGACGCAATAATATGTGAGAAAAAAGCGAAAATCAAATTAGAACTTGAAAACCGTCGTATCATTGATTTTGGAGAAAAACGACGTAATTTTGAATGCGATGATAAGTGAATATTGTTTAGACAAATAATTTGTTTATGTAAGTAAAGACGTAAATAAATTTGATTTATTAAAATTACAGTGTTGTTTTATTAAAAGCATTGAATCAATATTAAAGTTTTGAAACAAAATTTAAAAGTAATTTATAAATCTACATTGAGGCACGATAACTTTGCGGTTTTATTAATTTAATAGGAGAGCAAATAAAAATGCGTGCAATGCAGAAATAACCTGAGCCTACCTTAACATTCTTAAACGAAATGCGGCCTTGAATAGTTTGTAGAAGTTAACACCAATAACAGCCGTGGCACCACAATCTACGAGTACAGTTTGTGGACGGCGGGTTAAAGAGGGTCCGGTTTCTGGAGGGAGAAGCTGGTACACATTTTAACTAAACGTTGCTTATCTTCCAGTAACTTTATAATCAATGGTTTAAGATCAATTTATCTAAGCCGTAGCTTAACTTCTTCCTCTACAACCGGCCGTTAATTAGTAAGCTGTGGCTATACGCATGTGGGCATAATGTATACATTGGTCATCTAACATCTAGTTAACCTATTTAATTGTCAAAGTTTTATTTGAAGATTTGCATTGTTTTACAACATTTACAACAAATTAATTGTCCGAAAATTGCATTGCAGATAACGAACAATGTAAGTAAATCAAGAAATTGTTCGTGGAAAGCTTCTAATGTGGAGTGTTTTTTTGGTAGTTTTGAAACACATGTTCGGGATAACAGTGTTTCGGTGCGTGCTTTACGTGTGCTCTTGATTGCTTCATAAGTAAGGAGTGCAAAATAGTTATTTACGTAACATGTGTGGAGACAGATTCTTTCGGGAATGAGTGCATTTGACACGAATTCCCGAATACTGTTTACGCACAAGTTGCGTATGTTTTTTTGCACGATATTTTTTTTAGTAATAGTTAATCACAAAATCTAATTAGTAAGCTGTGGCTATACGCATATGCACATAATGTATACATTTGTCATCTAACCTATTTAATTCTCAAACTTTTATTTAAAGATTTGCATTGTTTTACAACATTTACAACAAATTGTTCGTGGAAAGCTTCTAATGTAGAGTGTTTTTTGGTAGTTTTTAAAACACATTGCAATGTTATCGATTTTCAAAATGATTTACAATGAAATTATTCTTTTTACAACGACTCTTTGATTCTGTGGTATAAAACTTCTCATGGGTCTGTGGGCTCGGTGGATTCCCACCAAATAATCATTGCGACAAAATTTAATGACAATGGAAAATAAAAAAAAAATCATACAAACTTAAATCTGAATAGCGCCTGTTCTGAACGTGCACGTTTCGCAAAGTAAGTACTAAAATTATATACTACATACAAAGATTTTGTACACGAAGGCATTTCTATTACCATTTGATTACGTCACTAACCTTTTACGTCACTACTCATGATGTCATTGTAATGATATCAGTTCGTCGTGAAGGATTTTCATTATGCGTATTAAGAGCGTACTTTGTTCTTTCAGTGCTCACTTGTTTGGTTGCTGAACCATTATTTATTTGTAGGACTTGCGGACTTTCTAACAACACTCGCTAATTTTATATCACCGTTGTTTTCCTAATTCATATAAATCAACTGTCACACTTAATTGTTATTCCTCCTAGCAGTCATCATCCCTTTTTTAACCACCTTCCTACAACCAACAACCAACACACTTAACCCCTTTTTTTACTGTCTTCTCTCCGACGACTCCTTTACCCGGTTAAAAAAACCCTTCTTCTTTTATCCACTCTACTATACCGGTTACTACTTACACTACTCATAACAATATACTAATTTATTTTTATACATTATATACTTTATCTATAACACTACAACATGTTCGGGATGACAGTGTTTCGGCGCCTGCTTTACCTGTGCTCTTGATTGTTTCATAGGTAAGGAGTGCAAAAAGTAATTTTTGCCTACTTAAACCGAAAGTACATCAGGAATGACTCGGTTTGCTGACCGAAAGTAGAGTTTTGGTGCCCTCTTTGTCAAAATGTTTTTGTTGTCATATACGATTTACACAGTCCTCAGTTAATTAAATTATGAGGGACACGATAATGTGTCGAAATATTTTTTTTTGCTTTTATTTGACTGATTCTAAAAATTACGATTTGAAAAGTAAACCCAATTTAAATTAAATATCATTCGTAAGTTACTGATAAAAAATGGCTAGCACGTGTTGCGACAAGTTCTCTATTTTACCGACTGCATTAAAAATATCAAGTAGGTGCAGTTATAATTTTATTGCGGACGTCACACTTTCCCTGATAATAAATATTTTTCAAGTAGCTATTATTTTAAATATTGAACTGCTGCGCTGCGCTCGTGCATCAACAGTCACCCGCGGTCAGCAAATGCCTACTTTCTGCCTTAGCGACACAAAAATACTATTACGATCTCACATATTTACGTTCCGGTCTACACTCATAAAGTCTAATTTTCGGGTCATAAAAGCGTGATTTTTTGATTTAAGCAACAAATATCCATTTTTTGCACATTTTATTATCAAATAGATAGACATCATTTTATAATACAGTCGGTTGTAGAAAATGATGCGCTTTTGTGATGGCTTAAAATGGCAAATGTTATAATTAAATCTACATTTTATATAGACTTTAATTCAAATGTTTGCTTGTTAATATTTGCCCCATTTTGCAGAATTGCAGACTTTCTTATCCTAAGATATAATTTATACAATTAAACTGAAATTGACACCTCAACAATACGTTACAGTTTCAAAGCAATTAATTAAATTAATTGAAGCTCGAACGCTACGATTGAACTTTCTGATTACATAAAATCTAAACCGTTTCTATCACCGTATTCGTTTCGATAAGATATTATTCTTATCACAATATCCGTACATGTCCTCTTAGTTATTTTCAAAAAGCAAATCATTTCTCGATTGTTTTGTTCTAATAGGCAATTCGTCAAGATTTTGGTATCACAGGACTTACACTAATGGAAGTTACCGTATTGTGTGTTTTCCTATTGATTAGCAGCTTAACAAAACTCCCTTTGAAGAGCTGAATGCAGCCCTTTATAAATATTTGAATGGTTCCATTATACTTTACAATATAGGAATGTAGTATTTATATGTGAACATGCAAAATATAATATTTTATTAACTTGATGCACAGTAAAAAGAGGTTAACTTTTAAAGAACTAAACTTTTCAAATTAAAAATTTAGAAAACCTACATACATAATACGAACGATCGTATAAAATGATTCAAAAAATTGACCACCACTTTACAGATGTATTTATATTGACATAATCCTAATCGAAAAACGGGAAAATAAGCTGAAAAATAAATAAATTACAATTCTCTGTTAAATTAAATCTTGAATATTGCATTCAATTTTAGATAATCCAATAAAATGTACGTCAGTACGAAATTATAAATATTCCGGACGCAAAACTGACAAAATTGTACTGTATTAGAAAAAAATACATTTTTAGAATTGAATCAAGTCAAAATAGTATCTTTGTCCATCGTACCAACTTAGAGTTTTGGTTTTTGATATACGACTACTTTAATACTTACAGAGTTATCTGTGACAGCATAATATACCATTTATACTGTGATAGAACAACGAGGGTGTCTAAACTGCTAACCAAAGCTGCGTCTAATGGACACAAAAATCTCCTGAGTAGATTCAAAGCTTTCTGTAAAAATGGATAGTGGTACTCGAACTTGATCTTATTTAGTGGAAATTCTAGTGATAATAATGATCCAACAAAAGATGGTGGTATCGGGAGTTCAGATAATAAGAAAGCGGTATTCTCAAACTTGTACTAAAACAAAAGTTAACAAGGGAAAACGTATGGAAACGAAATACCAGGAAAGATCATGCTTGATGAAGGAAAGCCCATTTAAAATCGAAAAAATAAACCTAGACCATCAAGTGGATTCTAACTCACTTCGACGGTCGAAATTAGTTTGCACTCTGCCATGACACTGTGAATGACGTATCTAACAGAAAATTTCGACTCTTAGTCGTTTCTTGGGAAATATAATTGTTTCAAGTTTGCAATTAATTTTTAGTAGTTGGGACTCATATTTGTTAGAAATTGGGAAATTTTAACTCTGATTTTCATTATAAGTTTTGAATTAATTTACTATGGCTTTGTATATGCTAATTTGATAATTCTTAATGAATTAGAAGAGGAACACGAAAGAAATAGAATAAGACTATATCGTCGATTTGGTAAGGGATGCTCAACATCCATTTACTATATCAGACACAGAATTTATAAGAAACTTTATATTAAATAAAGAAGGTGTTTAGATTTAATAAACGCCTTGTCACCTCATATAGTAGTAGGAACGCAAGCAAATAGGCATTCAATAATGTTGAGGGTAAGAAGAAATTCTATTTTGTTAATTTAAAGTAACAATAATTTGATAGGTCCTATCTGCATTACACTTTTTGGTGTTGGGAGCTACCAAAGAAGTGTGAGATCAAACATCTTATCCTGTATAAGTCAAACGATGGTTAGTAGGTCGATAAGAGAAGTGACCAAATGTGAGCAAATTTTGATAACCTACACAGTGACAGTAAGATTATCGGTATGTATACTTAGAATTGTATATAATGATCTTTCTTAATTAATTTTATACTTTAAGGCTGCTTTCTCAGGGAGCTATAAAGTTTATGTAAATTTATCTCGCTTATTTTTAGAAATGTATTCCTGATTTTGCACAAGCATATAGCTAACATTATTATTTATGTCGTGCAGGAGCTATTTTTCTTATTTTCGTCTTCGTTGTATTTAATTTAATTAAAACGTAAAGTAATAAAAAAATTGGATTTCCTTTTATAAGCCCAAATTTTGACTCCTGCGCGACATAGATAATAATTTTCTGACAACGCTACTTTTTTTTTTAATTTTTACTTAAAAACCAATGAGAAAAATTAACATTAAATAAACGATAAATACTGAAAACTCTTGGAGAATTGTGAAATGAATGTACTCGTGGGCGAATTTTTCTGAGCGCAACAGGCCAGACTTGGAAGCCGATTAATATTAATAGATAAATAATATATTGTTGAATTGTTGATGTCAATTTTTTTGTACATGACGTGCATTTTAAACAGTTTTAGAAAAAGAAAACACAACAAATAGCTATTTATGTAACAAGAAATAAAAATAGTGAACCGCCTACTAGAAATCTGAAATTGTCCTGAGTGATAAAACAGCCTTAAGAAGATTTAGGGTTGGTTTTTGGTTCTCATTACAAATCCTAAGATTCGAGAGGGGCAGTTTAACGATAGGTTTAGAAGGTGTCGGAGTACTGTAGAACGTTGCATCGGTCTGCTCAAAGTTCGGTTTAGATGTCTAATGAAAGATCGTACCTTACATTATTCTCCAACAACTGCAGCAAAATTGTTATTACTTGCGCCATGTTACATAATATAGCCATTCACTATAATATCGAAAATCCAGGTGAAATTTGGGATGATCCAGAAATGGGGCAAGAACCAATGCGTCCACTAAATAATGTGCAAGATGTTACATTGAGGCAAAAGAGGCCAGGAGGTTCGTCATTTATATGTTGTTACGGTTTTATTTCCCGTGATATGTTGCGACAAAAGTCGTTTTTGGCGCGCGTGTTGCTAATTTTCTATTGGTGGAAATCAAATTGGACTGAATTTTCTAGACGGAGAATGGACATTTATTCTTTCTCGTTTGATACACGCGGGTGTCTTTAGCATTTTCTCTGAAGTGAAATTCTTCAAAAATTATTTAATGTGGGTTCCACAATTTCCAATACAAATTGGCGTTTACGTTTAATCCGGGTAGATTAACCGTGAGTATATTGAGTTCTTTCCTATTTGTTTTAATTCTGATTGCTGCATATGCTTTTAGCACGTTGTGTTCGACATTATGTGCTCGTTGTGTACTGTACTGGGATAACTCGAGGGTGCTGGAGTAGCTAATTAAGAACCTTTCTATAAAATGAAAGACAACATCACGGTTTTGCATTAATCAAGCTGCAGATCACCGGTGAATACCCCGTCTACAAAGGTTGGTTTTGCTGCATACTTCTAGCGAGAGAGTCAATTGCTTGCTGTTCTTCTCCGCACACCTCCCCTAGAGGAATCCTTGGGTCTATCTAACTTCCCCGAACTTCTCGGAACTACATTTGACGATCACAGCTAAGTTTTAGTATTTAAGCCACTTATTCATAATAATAATGCGTATGAAGCTCAAGTACATATGACATAAAACGGCTCGATAGTTAATATTTAAGTAACTTTTATTCGGTGTACTCTCCTCAACCGGAAGTTTGTTTTCAATCAGCTCAATAAGGGCTGTGGCGCATAATTTAGAGCGGCTGTCGCGGAAACAAAAGGCTTTTTGGTTTGCGGAGGTACTTACCCCTTTATTCCAGTTTCGATTTAGTGTAACTCGCCGTGTGTAAGTGATATGTGTACGCAGAGCCTTAATAGCAGCCAATTCGTAATTTGAATGATAACTTTAACTTAAACGTTAACTAAAGCTTACCTGAAATTCAACATCTTAACTAAAGCCTTATTTATTGTAAGCGAGGCTGCTGCTAACGCACGTAACTTTATGCGGCAATCTCTCTATTTCTGTCACATTCTCCTAATATTTTAAGATTTGTTATACTGAATTGTTTGTCTCTCTCTCTCTCTGATTTGTGTTCGATTTAGCATATTAGATTTAGCGCATTAAACTTAAGTAAAACCTGTTGGTCGGTTTTATTTCTTTCTTTATCCAGCAGGTGGCGCCTTGTTAGATCAGCAGTCAAATTTCTTAGTTATTCAGGAATCCACGCAACTCCCCGACGAAGCCGGACGCTGCTGCTCTAACTACTATAAATATTCTTATCCTCCACGTATTTAGTGCGCTACATCGAACCGAATTCCCTTTAGTTTTCTTTGTAGGTTGTTCTGCTAGAGCCGTCGCTTCTTTTTGTTATTTTCTAAACTGTAACCGTTACAATGTTGGATGCTACTTTTCATTTTAAATTTTCAAATACCATATTGTACTATTTTATAAGTTATTTTTAAGTTTAAATGAAAATTATATTTAATTTAAAGCCAATATACAAAACAATATAGAAATAGCAAAACATTATTTTTAGTATGTGCTAATTGACTAAGCCTTTACCATTTTACTGTGGTTTTCTTAGGTCCATCTTTGGGGTTTAATTGGTAGTCAATACTTCCCACAATGCTACCCGTGTTTTTCGAGCATCCACACCCAACAATTTATCTTTGGCCAAATTCAGATGATCCTCCATAAATTCAATTAACTTAGTTTTTGTGAAAAGGTTATTTTTGTATCCGTCATACCACAAAAAATGCTACAACATTTAAGTTTCTATTTACTTTCAGTTTTGCTTTAACCTTTTACACTTTTAATGTTTTTTGTGACTCAACCAGGATAACGTTAATTCTCTTTTTTTCTACAATCGTAAATACACATGGATTTTCCACAACCTAAGAAGGTAAAGGAAAACTGAAATTAAAGCATAGTAGGAGAACCTGATACTAATCAACCTCTCAAAGTAATTCATATAAATACTAACCCTTTAAAATTTCGATATTGAAATCGTAAATTCAACGTGGTAAAAGTGGTAGAAATAATTTTCGATGGTCGACAAGATATGACTTTATAGGGTAATTTATCTCTATTATTCAGCACTATTCCGGTAAAGATAACTCGGTCACTGACACCCTGTCAAGAATCAGTGGGTTCGAGTTTCCCATGCCTTTTGATTTAGTCACTCTAAGCAGAGAACAGGAAAAATACAAAGAACTCCACACGTATCTTAAGGCTGGGGGCTTGTTAAAATTGCAACTCTTTAAAATCCCTAACTCAAACGTATCCATATACTGCGACACATCTTACAAATGTATTCGACCTTTCATCACTGCCTCCCTAGGCAGGAAAGTTTCAACATGTTCCATAATATTTCACCCCGACATTAAAGCATCAATACGACTCATTACGGAAAGGGTAGTATGGCCTTCAATTAAAAGGATTGTGCCGAGTGGTCAAGAAATTGTCTTGCTTGCCAACGGGGCAAAGTAGTTAAACATACCATAACTCTAATTCCAAATTTTTAAAGAAACCGATTCTAAGTTCTCACATATTCATCTTATTTATTTATTTAAATACACCGCACAACAGCAAAAACCAATTATGTGCGGGAACAGCGGAATACAAAACTAAAACGAGTCGCATAATATAAATGTAAAAGTAATTAGGCGTAGGTAGTACAAATACAGATATAATGCAAAACAAATAAAAGTACGTAATAACGTTAAACGAGGTAGATAAGGTAAATCGATCAACCAACTATGGAGTCGCTACTGAATAATTTTATCTCGGTTATAGACGTATGAAATTTATCAAATTTACGTAGAGCACTGCTGCTGCATACAGAGAAAATAGGAGATGACTCCAGCACACGCGTACAAGGAGTGGGTAGGTAGAAGGTGGTAGGAAAACGAGAGCCAGGTCGAGAAAAGGAAAAGATAATTTGCCAACAATTAAGGACAATCGACAAGGTAGTAAATAAGTTTGTATAGAAAGAGAAGAGAAGAGGTGGCGCGACGACTACTTAAATCAGAAAGGTTGAATCTAGCCAAAAGATCAGATTGCGGAAAACCTCTAGGAGGGTAAATCCCATCAACGTAATAAACTAGAAATTTCAAGAATTTGCGCTGAATGTTCTCTAGAGCGTGGATATGAACCTGATACGTAGGGTTCCAAACTACCGAGGCATACTCCAGCCGAGTTCGAATGAGGGTTCTGTACAGCAAGAGAGGTAAGTCAGCGCTTAAAAATCTCTAGAGTTTCTGATAATAAAACCAAAAGTTTTATGTGAAGATGAAAAAATAGATCGAATGTGCGAATCAAAGGACAGAGACGATTCAAAAGTGACACCCAGATCTTTAAAAGCGCTAGAGCGAGTAATGGAGACGTCGGAAAAGAATAGTTAAAAAGAATTGGGGACTTTGCTCTGGTATAAGAAACGATGTGGCATTTAGAAACGTTTAGATCTAAGTGGTTAGACCGACACCATTCATCAAAAAGATCAAGTCCTTCTGAAGCACAAGAGCATCAGACATATCACGTATTACCTGAAATATCTACATTTCATCCGCATACAGTAAGCAATGAAAATCAAGAATAGGTGCGACGTCATTGACAAAGATATTGAATAATAGGGGCCAAGAACGGAGCCTTGGGAACATTTGAGACACGCGACCGGAAACCAAGCATCTCAACAAATTGGGTTCTATCACATAGGTAACTCTTGAGTAATTGTACTAAGTTATTTCTCAAATCTCATGGTTTAGCCGATCGAAAGCCTTACTAAAATCGGTGTACACGACGTCGACCTGGAAACCAGAATCCAAAGATTCAGGTAGAAACTGGTGCATGGCAGTTAAATTGGTAATTGTAGAACGCCCTCTAATCAAACCGTGTTGACAGCTGTGAAGCTTTTGGGAGATTCTAGAAGCGATGTAGTTATATAAGCAAAATTCGAAAAGTTTTGAGAAGTTGCAGAGAAGCGCGATGGGACGATAGTTAAGAACATCGGATCTGTCGCCTTTTATAAACGGGAACAATTCGAGCAGATTTCCAATCAACAGGAATGCGTCTCTGTTGAAGGATCAGATTGAATATGTGAAGTAACGGCGTCGTCAGCACAGAAATGCAGTCTCGCAAGAAGAAAGCAGGGATGAGTTCAGTGCCTGTAGTAAGTGTGGGTTTAATCTTTTATAGCGAAAAGCAAATCAGACTTGACAAAATATTTAGGCAGAGAGATCACGTCAACAACCTGATGTTGAGGCACAAAGGAGTGCTGGGCATGTACGTCGCTAAAGCAGCTACTAAAATAAGAAGCAAAAAAATTGACAACATCATCTTGGCCGTCACTGTGAACACCAAGATAAGTCATATTAGAAGGTATACCGGAGGAATTACGGACTAGATTGATGTAAGACCAGAAATGATTAGGGTTAGATCTAATGTCGGTCTCAATACGTCTCAAGAAGAATTTATGAGAAGTCTGAATATCAGTCTTTATCTTGCTGCGCAGTAGCCTAAACCGATGAAGAGAAGTAGGTCCATTAGATGATTTATGATTCCGCCAGAGAGAGTACTTCAGCTTTATATCAGAGATGATAGCATTTGAAAACCAGGCGGATATTTTGTTTTGGACTTTGAGAGGACTTAGGAATGAATGCATTGAATGAGTCATAGATAACAGAACATAGCTTCTGTAAAGAGGAATCAACGGAAAAGTCAAGATAGGGGTCCATGATAGGGAAGAAAGATGTTCATATAAGGAGGCGTAGTTACCTTTTCTAAAGTTGTAGGACAAGTGATGATTATTTCCAACAAATTTGTGGAAATTGCCAGGTAAGCTGCGGGAAAATCTTATGAGGAGGGTAGGATGATGGAGGTCCTCGTCAACTATTGGGTCACAGTTCCTGTCAACCAGACATGGTTTGGAGGACAATAGAAGATCAAGTAACCTATTGTGGGAATTGGGACAAAGTTGAATTGCTCAAGAGACAGAGGTTGCAAAAATTATTTAATTTTTGAACACGTTCGGAGGTACAACCAGAAAGGGACGAGGCATATTCGGCAAAATTAAAATCACCCAACACAACGAGATCAGGTCCATGGGTAATGTGAAGTAGCTCAAGTGCCTCAAACAGTGTGATCACGTGATCATAAGACACAATTTGGGATATGTAGACAGCGACAAGACAGAATCTAGCACCAGAGGTACTTATCAATACAGCAGAAATATCGATATCGAGAATAGACTGGAATAAAGGAGAGATTGAATACAAATCTATAAGCTGCACATGAAAGTTGAACTTTACCGCAATGAGAACTCCGCCACCTCTAGATCTGGATGTGGCTTCGAGTGACCGGTCACATCTAAAAATGTTGAAAAAGAGGGGAAAAGTTTGGAATTATTGTCAGAGTCGCTTAACCAAGTCTTAGTGATGACAAAAATATCGATGTAAGAGATAGAGGAAACACCGTTAAGAAATTTTTGTGTTTTAGTGTTAAGGCCCCTAACATTTTGATAGTAAATGTATCCAGAAGCGGAAGAAATATGAAAAGAAAAGCAGTCTGAAAAGTTGAGGAGAGAAGCGGGTAATTGCTATCCGGAACCTACCAAATCTGCTTTTAAGGCAGTCAGCTTTTTGACATAAACAGCACAGTTTCTATCCCAAGCAGCGCGATCAGGTTTAATGTTGGGCAGAATCTTGCTGAGACTACAGCAATTAAAACATTTCAAAAAATCAGACTTACAGTCAGCAATAGAATGTTGTTCAGCACACTTAGGACATACCAACGACTTACGGCAGTGGCGAGACAAATGGCGGAATCCGCAACAATTGAAACATCGAATAACTTCTAATGCATCAAACACAGGGCAAGAATCGTACCCAATAAATATATGTCCAACCGAAAGAGCAGATCTGTAGGCAGCAGAGCCAACCTGTAAGACAGCCTGAAATGAGTTTTTGTTCTTCCTAAGAGAGTTGACCGAGATACATTTGATACTGGAGGAAACCGAATAAATCGGGATTTTGTACACCAGCAAACTTGACAATGGTCTCCGGGTTGTGCAACTCAGTCATCCCAGTGATTCGTGTGGGGGATGGAGCTTGGTGGGTTCAGTCACTTGGTATTTTTCTGAAAGGTTGACGGTCGCCATCTGTTTCAATTTCCCGGCGCTGTCAAGAGCAACTAACGAGAATACCACCACCAGCAGTATGCTTCACACCAACGACATCTAAGCCAGAGGATATGGAGTTTACAGTACGTAAAAAGATCAGCCTTAGTAGTATAATTACTTTGCTGAGTCTTTGGTTTAATCAGAACAGAGGATGCAGCGACGTTAGTATAAGGGCAACGGTTTTGACATATAGAATTTTTAGGTGGTACAGACGAGAAATTAGACTGCAGAGAATCCAATGCTTCGGATTTCAGTGACAAGACACCAGCTTCGACAATAGAGTTTACGTCCTTCGAAATCTTCTCGATCAGATGAGTCTTTAATTTTCCAATTTGAACAATATTATTCATGCATTTATCCAGGTACGAATTAATTTTATCTTCGAATGTGGCTGAACATGAAAGAAAGATACAAGATTGGCATTTCTAAACCATCCTTGGTACATTCTAATAACCTCAATATGCTTGGGTAAATTAACTCAGTGTAGGTGAAATGGCTTATTACAAGGACGACTACAGCTAAGTCCAGGTAGTTTTGACGCACAACGATTACCGCATTTATAGCAGATTGATTATGAATTAATAAGTCTCGTATCAATCACTGGAGTTTGTGATTTTACGGTCAAGGTGAAAACATTTCTCATACAAGTGTCGAACTTACCGATAGCGTCCATAAGGCAACACGTAAACACAAAATCAACTATAACGCACAATGTAAATGTCATCTTGACCTAGTCTGACCATTACCTATCTCCGAGGGTTATCGGTACTGTTTCAACTTGTATTAATCGGTGTAGTCATTGGCCAGAGGCTTTCCCAACAAATATAACGGTCGAAACAGTGGCAAAAACCTTTTTGAGGGATGGATTGCCAGATTTGGAACACCTTCGATGTTACTCTGATTCAGAACAGAAATGAAGAACGAAACATTATAATTTGATTGTTCCCTATACCGATTTTTTTAGATTGTAGGAATTTCTAAAACGACTTTCAAAATGATTTATTAAAAGTTTCATTTAAGGCTGTTCTATCACTCAGGACAATTTCAGATTTCTAGTAGGCGGTTCACTATTTTATTTCTTGTTACATAAATAGCTATTTGTTGTTTTTTCTGTTTCTAAAACTGTTTAAAATGCACGTCATGTACAAAAAAATTGACATCAACAATTCAACAATATATTATTTATCTATTAATATTAATCGGCTTCCAAGTCTGGCCTGTTGCGCTCAGAAAAATTCGCCCGCGAGTACATTCATTTCACAATTCTCCAAGAGTTTTCAGTATTTATCGTTTACTTAATGTTAATTTTTCTCATTGATTTTAAGTAAAAATTAAAAAAAGTAGGGTTGTCAGAAAATTATTATCTATGTCGCGCAGGAGTCGAAATTTGGGCTTATAAGGAAATCCATTTTTCTATTATTTTACGTTTTAATTAAATTAAATACAACGAAGACGAAAATAAAAAAAAAATAGCTCCTGCACGACATAAATAATAATGTTAGCTATATGTTTGTGCAAAATCAGGAAAACATTTCTAAAAATAAGCGAGATAAATTTACATAAACTTTATAGCTCCCTGAGAGAAAAGCCTTTAACTGAGACGTGTATAGAAACTAAGAAAAAATAATTAAATTACTTTCTGGCATTGACGTTGTTGAAAAGATTTAAACAAAAATTTAATCTCGGGGAAATATTAAAGATCATCTATTTAAATTTTATAACCGTTTTATCTTTTATCACGACTTTTATTGAGGGTTGGATTACATCCAAGTGGGGAGACGAAAACCTTAAAGAAGTTTTTAGTAAGCAAAACGAATGTAAACTGTATTACCATTTTATATTGTATACGAATTACTCTATTAGTAAACTAATATTTAATACATTGAATTTTTCTGTATTCGAATGAATGTTTATTAAAATTTATTTATTTTTCTTGATGTGATTATTCCAATTGTAATTAAGTGTTACCAGTAGAGGAATTTTTTAAATAAGAGCTTCATAGGAAATTTGTGCTTCTATCAAGATGAAAATTGTTTTAAAACCATGCTTGAAAATAAATAATACAGAATAATTTTTCAATTAATTTGTTTCCAATGGTGTTTGATAAACTTCCTAATCATGTAAGACTATATTTGTTGGCAAAACAAAGATAAATGGTTGAGTAAATTTAAATGTATTTCCAGAAAAGTACAAAGAACATCACAACCTATCTCGATAAACCCTAATTTTATTTTAACAAACTTTTGACGTACCAATGAATTGGTAGAAGCATTGCTGTTAAATTAATACATAATACAGTG
This sequence comes from Abscondita cerata, assembly GCA_030710515.1. Lineage (NCBI taxonomy): Eukaryota > Metazoa > Arthropoda > Insecta > Coleoptera > Lampyridae > Abscondita > Abscondita cerata. The sequence goes on from JALBCR010000339.1 coordinate 70,510, forward strand.
TAGAACAACCAAATGGAATAAATTCAGTAGATCCATTTTTTTAGAAAATCCTGAGACACGTCAACATCTAATTTAAAATGACATATAAATGGCATCCCTAAATTAAAAATTATGTTTCACTCGTTTTTGTTAAACAACTATTCTTAGATTCTCAAAAATTTGAAATTGTCCATTATTAACCTAGGTCAACAATAGAAAAAATTATTAACCACTAATAGAGAAATTCAACTTCTCAGTTGGCTAGGAGACGCAATAATTGTCCACTTCACAGCTAGTAGTAGAAAAAACCTATTTAGTTAGTAGAGGTCGAGTCAAATTAAATCTCAAAATCAGGTATAACAATTAATAATTCATACGCGTCAAGTTGGAACTACATTTTCACAAAATACGAAATATTTCAAATTTACGTGAGGTAGTGGTTTATTTTATTATGTAAAATCAATTTGAAATTAATCTTAACGAAACAATTATTTAATTAAAATTAGGATAACGTTTAATGTGATAACCACTTTTAAAAATTCAAAATTTTAATTATTTATCATAAACTATAGCAACATCAACAGCAACATGATAACCAATAAAAAAACTATTTCAAGAATTTATGTTTCTACCACAACGTAAACCTTTATAAAACTCACTTTTATTTTTGATCGTAAAATAAGAAAACGTATGAATATACAAGGAATTCCTTTTGAAAACTTTGATATGTTTTATGTTTTTGATACACACTGTAATTCATGAATATAATTTTTTAAAATGTATCTCCAATGGTCTGTACCTATCAATTCGACAAAAAAAACTGCACTTAATATCAGAGGATATAGCCATAATCTTTCGTGTCGTTTAACGTGAATAACCCTGTATAATTGTTTTAGTACTTTATACACTTTTATTCTTAAAATAAGTCATTTATTTTTACTCGAAATAGCTTGTAATGGCGAAACAAATTATTGTAAGCCTTAAACAAATGTGTTGATTCAAAATGTGATTGTTTAGCGTAAAAGTTCATTGGTTTTTTATTTCCTTAATTCTGTTTTGCTTTTCATAGTGTTATACACATTTCACGAAACTTGTAAGTTTAGTAAGTATATAAAAAACATTGCAAGCACGTGTGTGGCTTTTATTAGAACCAAAAGGTAAAAACTTCTTTTGTCGATTGAAATTTTTAGATAAAAAACTATATTTGGATTTTTTTTCAATATGGTTTTTGTTAAAAAATCTCAAACACTCTGGCGTTAGCTTATAAATAAAATAATAACATAAAATTAGTAAAGAAAGGAATTTGTTAATCACAATAATTCAACAGGAATTTTAACCATCAAACTTGTTAAATTATCTAACTTTATTTAGTAACAATTTAATAGTTTAAAGACATTACAACTAAAAGCTTACTTGGAGAAGTCCTTTAGAAACCTCATAAAGCTTTCGATACACTAGAGTGTAATTAAATAAGCTCAAAGGTCGGATGTTATATTACAATTGGATCAATAAGTGGTTTAGACACAAAATGCCAAGAATATTACCTATCTCGCATCAATTAGAAATTAATTTTATTTTATTAAATTTCCTGTTCGGACATTGCTTATAAGTCAACCTTTTATTCAAAGATACTACCACAGAAAGGGTTTAAACATACGAAATATGCGCATTTATAGCACTCATTATTTAAAAATATCCAACACTTTTTCTAAAATATATATGCACAATTAAAAAAAATGTAACCTATATTGTAATTGCAACAAATATTTTACTTTAGAGTAGATATATTTTACGGTGTTATTGACATAAATTTAGATAATTTTAAAAAAACATAAGCTATGATCAATGAACTTTTTTATTATAGATTTAAGCTACTTAATAAATACATTCTCTTGTTTTATACGCGTTTTTGGCGACGTCGATGGTGGGAAAACATGTACTTGGAATCGACTTGGAAACTACTACAACATGTTATATTTCTCAAAATTGGTGAACTTTTCCATTTTAACGTCAAAAACGCAAGAAACTTTCAAATTGACAATTAATGAACTCTGTAAAATGGCAACTTTTAGCATTTTGTTTTAGCATGGCCTACTATCACTAATCAGTAACAATAAAAAATCAAGCTCTACCCTGCTCACAATGCGACTATGATTGTGAATTGTTTGAATAAAACTTAGACATAAATTTAATAAGTTGTCAAAGAGGTGACTGTATTTGTTATTTTCATATCCGTCGGGGCCTATTAGGAAAAATAATATATTTTTTATAAAATCACAAATATTGGACTTAATATTGAAAATAAATATAGAGTGTTGTATATTTTTGAGAAGCTTGTGTGAAACTGAATTAAATTATGTAAAAATATATAGGGCGTTCCATTTAAAAAAAAATTAAACTTTATACTGTAATAGTAATAATAAAATTTGAAATAAAAATTTGACTACGCCAATGGATTCTATATAAAAAAATGTTCTTTTAGTTTTAAGATAATGCCTATAATAAATAAACTACAGGCAATTTTGAAAACCACCCTGTAGCTCCGAAACCAATCGAGATAGCCACGAATTGAATTCACCAATGTTATTTTCTTTCAAAAATGAGCTCGCGAGTGCTCGGTCAGACTTTCGATATATATTATACTTTCCGAAATACCCATATAATACCAACTAAACAAGAAAACATTAAATAAATGCTTATTAAATGTTACTTTTAGTTGACTAACGTTTCCTCTAAGTAAGATAAACGTTATTTAAATATTTATTTCCACATCAAATGTCATGCAAATAAATGTTATCAATTGTAACGTTAAAACGAGAACGTTAGTATAATGTTACCATGATGTTACTAGTTGTAATATTTTTGTCTTAATTAACGTTATATATTAGTCATTTCAATGTTAGTTTTAGGTCTTCTGAACGTTATAAACATGTTACTAGAATATATACAATAAATGTTGTTGTAATGATTTTATACCAACTCATTTGCAACATTTCTATCATGTAAGGTAAGGTGTAAACATTTGACTATAAATGTTTTAAAAATGGATGTATCCATCAACGCTATTTAAAGTATGTCGTTTTTAATTTTTTTGTGTATTACCATTTCTTAAATAGATGAATTGGTTAAGACATATCTTGTATAAGCTAGATATTTTACACAAAAAAGATTGAAAACCTTTAAGTGGCATGGATAGATAAATCCATTTCTGAAAACATTTGTAGTCTTAAGGTTTATACTTTATACTGCATTATAGAAATTTTGCTATTTTATTTCAATATTTAAATTATATTCCTTTAATGCTGCATACTTATCACTTATAACACACGTTATGCCATAAATTATACGTTTTGGTAAAAATAGTTATGATTCTCTTTTCGTGGATAGGAAAAAGACGGAGGATAAAATCATTTTGATATGAATGTATCTCGATATCAATTTATGCTTATTTATTTAAGTATAGAACAAATAAACATGAAACTATAATAATATTACAAAAAAACTTATTTTATATAGAATTGCATCCTCCAGTATCTGAAACAACAAGACAATATAATAATAAATAATAAAGTCACAAATCTAATGTTTATATTTAAGATGAGGAAGTGCACTATTTTATTTAGCATTTAAAAATCATTAATTTGAACTTAGGGTAGAATTTAAGTAAGAGGTCAAAGATGAATTAAATTGAGCAAACATTCAAAATCGGTATTAAAGTCAGTTAGTAGCAAAGAAATGGAACACTAAACTGCAGCGTCTATTTGAACGAACGAAAACACCAAAAACTGCACTAAAAACTGTAATCGGACACGTGTTTCAATAGCTAAGCTATCATCATCAGTTTTTGGTGCAGTTTTTGGTGTTTTTCATTCGTCAGTTAGTAGCAGTTTTCAGTTACGTTTTAATACCCCAATTTTTAGTTATTGACTTTATTGACACAACCTTCAATTAGTTAATTAAAAAAAAATAACTTTTTTTTGTATTTCAGGTACTGCATTCTAAAAAAGGAAAAATGTACATACCATACGAATAAATAAATAAATAAGAATTCTAATTGTCATACATACATAATCAATATATTTGTTATCAATAACCAATAATTCACAATGGTGCAGATAAATGAAATTATCAAAATTGTAACTTTGATTAGGCAATACATTATTAGAAAATTTTAAATCTCTGCTTGATTTAATTCACCTTTAACATTTACATAAAATGATCAGTGCGTACAAATTAATGATTTGTATATGTGCCATTTAAAGAGTACCCCATCGCCTTAATACAACTAACTAGTAAGATGAGTTGTAGGCAATTACTTGACGAATAATTATGTCAATTTATATATTTATAATTTTTAGATAATAATTTTAAAATGGGAATAAATACTAAAACAAATAAAAATAATTTTGGTTAGGCAAATCTAAGCCAGTCCATTACAAAGACCTCGAACTCCTTATCATTAACCTTGGATAGTTTGCTCTAATGGCTTCTATAACAGAAAAGTAGTGCATTAATTAAAAGTAGAGACTAAAACAACTGTCATTTAACAACAAAGAAAAAAATGATTAGTCTTTTATTTTTTTTAATCTATTATACTTAAACTGGCATGTTTCGATAATCTATTTAGTAAGATTTCTATAAGAAAAGTAATGGTTCACTTACTTTTCAAAAATATTTATTAGTTCAGTGTCACAAATTTTAAAAATTTTCTTCTGTCCTGTCCAAGAACATAAAGCGGCTACTTCATTTGTTAGCAATGTAGCTAAGCACCTACGCGTGCAATTTTTGAATTGGTTCCACCTGTCAATCGAAGCTTATTACACTGAAAGTATTACTTATAGCTTATAGAATCTATGGATATCTCAAGATTACCAGTTGCTTTGACGCTTCTTCATTTTGAAGCAATGTGTTTTCAAACTTTAAAAGATTTTCGATACAAGTAATAGGTATCATATCTCTTATCAATGAATCATCAGAAATATTATGTTCATTTTTGCTGTAATTTTCAGACGAATTTAACTTCAATAAAATTAATCTGACAATCCCTTTAATTTCTTGAACTTCATTTAAAACACTGTTTATGTTTTTTGAAGAGCGTCAGTTCTTCTCATTAGTAGGTTATGCATGCCCGATTCATCTCCATTTTTTGTCACAGATTGATCTATTTCTGCATTTTCCCGATATACGTGGTTTATTTGACTTCCTATGTCCTCAGGTGCTCCTTGGACAAAGTGGCGCTTTTGACAGAACCAGTACGATAATTATCATTTTCAAAAATAATTGGCATATTATTTACGCCTTGAAATTCGTGATCTTCTAATGTAATGAAATTACTTATTGTATCTAAAAAAACATATTATACAGTCTGTAAAAGCCAAATAGAATAAATTCATTATTTCGGTTACTGTACAGTTGAGAAAACAAAATTTGGGACACTGTTGAAAGTTAAATAAGCATAACTACGTTAAAACGTGTTTTTCATTCTATTCTCTGTTAAATCTAAATAATTCACGAAGGTCAGGTTACTAATGTTTAACCGTTGAGTGAAAAATACTTATTTAACGTAGTTATGCTCATTTAACTTTCAACAGTGTCCCAAATTTTGTTTTCTCAATGGTACATATTTGATATTCATAGTTTGTTTTTACATTTCGTATTACATTTGAGTTTTTGAGTGTATTGTAGAGTTTTCGGCAATCACTTCATTTTAGTTTATTGTATCTCAATTTTTGCAATAAACTTGAAAACAATAACATTTTTGAATAGAGAATGAAAAAACCTTTCAAACGATACATCAGAAGCCTATACTTTCCAGTTAAAAATTTGGGGGTTGTACCTGTTATTCGAAGGGGGTTGACGGTAAGGATCACATTTTCACGTTGAAGAATTCAATTTATAATTTAAATTTGACGTGTTTCGGGATTTTTTATAAATATGTGCAGTACCGAAATATTGAATTTATTCCATTTGGCTTTTACAAACAAAGACTAATTAAAAATTTGGAAATACTCACTGTTTTGACTGGACCCTGAAGATGACGAATGCTGTTCAAAAGCTGGAGGGGGTGAGTATTCCCTGTTTTTCCTTTGTCTAACCCTTCGTTTCCTTCTGCACGTTTATACACCGACTCTTCTTCTGATTCGGATGAAGCAGCGGCTAACTTCTCACCAATTAGTGCTTCCTCGTATGTCACTGTGAAGAATTTCAGTTAAAAATAAATTGCAAAACATAAATAAGTTAAACTCTATAAAAAATGCAGTTTAATTATCAAAAAATGTAGATACTAATAAAAAATCTTAAATACATACAAAAATTAAAATTTATGAAGGACATCAAAGTTCAAATTTTATTTATGTATTAGTACACATTTAAATACGTACTGTATGCTTTATAAAGACTGCATTCGTAAACAGGCCAATCATCTTCAGCTTTAACTCGTTTCATTATATTTGTGCAAACATTTTTGACTGTTTTTGGCCAAGAACACATCACATGCCCTCAGCTCCAAATATCCAATTTGTTGGTACAACCGAAATAGCGTTTCTCTAGCTTCTCTAAACAAATAACAGCGTACTGAAAAACAGAAAATTAATATTGAATATCCAGAAAGACAAAATCAACCTACGTATGTGTAACAGAAAAACTTTTAAAAAAAAGAAAAAAAATATTTTAATTATTTTAAAAAAAAAAATAAAAAAAATTCCCAACTTTTCTTAATTCTCTTTTAATTTTATTTTTAAAAAATAATTTTTTTTTTTTTTTTATTTTTTTTTTTTTACACCCCAAAAATAATTTTGAAAAAAGTAGAATTTCTAAAAAAAAAAAAAACTCCTCTCCCCCCCCCTTCCCCCCCAAAAATTTTTTTTTTTTCAAAAAAAACTTTTTTTTTTTTTTTTAAAAAATATTTTTTTAATTTAAATTAATTAATATTTTTTTTTACACATAATTTAAAATTTTTTTAAAAACACCACATTTTTAATTTTATTTTTATTTTTTTTTTTTTTTTTTTTTTTTTTCTCTCTTTATTATCCCCTCCCTTTTTTTTTTTTTTTTTTTTTTTTTTTTTTTTTTTTTTCTTTTTTTTTTTTTTTTATTATATTTTTTTTTTTTTTTTTTTTTTTTTTTTTATTTTATTTTAAAACTCACCCCCCCACCACCCCAAAAAACAACCAAACCCCCACACCCCCCCACCCCCTCTTTTTATTATAAAATATAAAAATTTAATAAGGTAATATCAGTAGGGTGGGTCACAAAATTTTTTTCTATTTTTGTAAGGGGCACAGCGATAAAAGGGTGCTAAATGGTGTCAAAATAACCTGTATGAAATATTATTACATTCTGACAAGTCTAACTGCCTCCGGATTGATGTCAAAGTTTTCGAATTTTTGTTTTTAAAGTGTATTTGTGTAATACACAAATACACAGTGTGTATACTGTATAATGTTCTTTGATAAACAAAAATAGGTTTCAAATGTTGCAAGGGCCTTAGGGGAACAGATTTCAAGGTCAAGACACGTTTGTATTGTAGTGTGTGTGGGGGGAGGGGGGTTAGGAGCGTCGATTTATTCGTGGCGCGCCGCCAGCAATTCCTTACCAATGTGCGTTTCCTTTATCGTTCCAGCTAATAACGAGGAAGGTTGTGTTGCTTTCGTTTGCGCATTTTTATTATGGATCGTACTCGTGCAAAATTTAATTGTCCGTTGTTTGGTGCTTCAAGTGATATTAAAGGTAATGTGTTACCAACCTACGAAGATGTTATGAAGTTCTATGAGTGGAACCGGCATAAGATAAAATTTGATAATGAAACTAAGAAAGAACCCACGTATAAGGAAATAGAGGACATTGTGGTGACAAAATTGAAAAAATTTGGTTAAGTGCTTCCATTCCTACTGTCCAACATAAAAGAGTGAAAGCGATGTTAATGGCGTATCATCTGAAATGCAAAAATATTCTAAAATCTCACCCTAAAATACCAGAAAAGAAATTAGAAGAGTTTCGCCGTACCAGTAAAGAATTGTTTGACATTTCATCCTGTAAGTGTAAGAACATCGATGAGTGCAATTGTCCTAGAGACAAAAAGTACCTGTCAGAGAGCAAAGCTTCCTAATCGACCAACGAACCATTAGAAGAATGGTGATTGGATCCTTAGATCTTGCTACAACGAATAAAATAACAAAGACTTTGAAAAGGAAAAGACAAAGGCAAAAATCACAGTTGCAGCCTCAAAATAAAAGCACAGAGAAGCTCATTGTGTCGACTTCTTCTGATTCTAGTCAATCGGACCAAGACGACGACGAGGGCGATTTATTCCAGCCATATTCCCATTCACAAGCCTCAACGTCGGCGGCTACTGCAGATAAGCCTGCAGCTACTACAAACATTACAGTAGACTACGCTTTATTATCAAGAACATGTGATCGATTCGGAGTATCAGACAGGGCTGGGGCAGCTATTGCTTCAGCAGTTCTTAACGCTTCCAGTTCGGAAATTATTGATAAAAATAAGCTTCGCAGGAAACGCAAAATAGCACGAAAATTAGCAGCAGAAGAAGACAAAACCCTACAAATACCTGCTTTATACTTCGACGGACGGAAAGATAAAACTTTAGTTATAACAAAAAGGACGGAAAAATGTATAGACACAACATTCTTGAAGAGCATATTTCATTGATAATGGAACCTAAGTCAAAGTTCTTGGGTCATATTGCACCAGAGGTTGGCACATCTAAATGCATAGTACAAGCAATTACCGATTTCTTCATGGATGCAGAATTTTCAATGGAATATTTGCTGGCAGTTGGGTGCGATGGAACAAACGTGAACGTAGGTAAAAATGCTGGTATCATTCGTCTGCTTGAAAAGAGGTTAGATAAACCTTTACAGTGGATTATCTGCCTCCTTCATATGAATGAATTACCCTTCCGCCACTTGTTTCAATATATTGATGGCAGCACTTCGGGACCCAATACATTTTCAGGGACAATCGGCAAAGATCTAGAAAACTGTGAAAAAGGTCAGTTGTTTCGTTTCAACCTATTTTGGCAGAGTTATCCGAGTTTCCTGCTGAAGGCATTAGCACAGACCAAAAATATTTGTGCAAAATAGTCGCAGCGGTTTCCACAGGCATATTTCCTAAGGATTTAGAAAACAAATCGCCAGGCAAAATGTCTCATGCCCGATGGTTAACTCGCGCTAATCGAATTCTACGTTTGTACGTTTCGATGGAATCGCCTTCAGAAAATTTGATAATTCTTGCAACGTATGTCGTGAAGGTTTACGCTCCAACCTGGTTTGCTATCAAAAAGCATCCTTCCTGTAAAAATGGAGCCCGGCACCTGTTCAAACTCATCGCTGCATCTAGATATTTGCCCAAAGAACTGAAAGAGATAATAGATCCAGTAATTCAAAGAAACAGTTACTTCGCACATCCTGAAAATTTATTGCTCGCAATGCTGACAGACCCTGAACCGCACATTCGTCAACTGGCAGCCCGTCGCATTTTGAAAGCTCGCAGGACTCAAGAAAATAAACTTCGACGTTTCCAGGTTCCTACTATAAACATGGATGCTTCATCTTACACCGATCTTATTGACTGGCAGGAGAGTATAACTGAACCACCAATATTGAAATCGATAACTGACGAAGATATCCAATTGTTTGTCACCCAAAAAGGAGAAGGAGAACTCCCTATGCTACAACTGCCATGTCACACTCAAGCGGTTGAAAGGGCGGTCAAGACGGTGACAGAAGCTTCAGGCACATTGTGCACTAAATCTGAAAGAGAAGGTTTCATAAAATCCCAGATAGAGTCTCGAAAAGCCATGCCGAAATTTGATAGCAAGAAGGATTTTCGTGCTAATTGAAACATTATTATAACAATTTTATTTTTTGTAAAATTTTTCTTGTAATAAACAAATGTTACTCAAACATTTTTAATTTGTTTTAAAAAGACAGACACATTTTTATACTTTTTTTATCCTGGATTTAACAAATAATCAAAAATAAGTGTTTTTTTACAATACATGTTATTCAAGGTCAATCCGGAGGCAGAAGATGACATCCGATTCTAATCAAATTTTATATGTGAGCTAAAGGCATCATTTGGCACCCTTTTCTTACTGTGCCAGAAAGAAATTAAGACATTTATTTTTTCTATACAACTGTGACCCACACTTAAAAAAAAAAAATAAATATATAAAAAAATAAAAAAAAAAAAAAAAAAATAAAAATATAAAAAAATTAAAAAAAAAAAAAAAAAAAAAAAAAAAAAAATATTTTAATAAAAAAAAAAAAAAAAAAAAAAAAAAAAATAAAAAAAAAAAAAAAAAAAAAAAAAAAAAAAAAAAAAAAAATAAAAAAAAAAATATAAAAAAAAAAAAAAAAAAAAAAAAATTTTATATTTTTAAAAAAAAAAAAAAAAAAATTTATAAAAAAAAAAAAAAAAAAAAAAAAAAAAAAAAAAAAAAAAAAAAAAAAAAAAAAAATTTAATTAAAAAAAAAAAAAAAAAAATAAAAAAAAAAATAATAAAAAAAAAAAAAAAAAATTTTTAAAAAATAAAAAAAAAAAAAAAAAATTTATAAAAAAAATTTTAATCTTTTAAAAAACCGTTAGAACTGTTAGGCTTTTGTAACCATGATATACACCAACTGGAAAAGGGCAGGTATCTTTAATATTTTCCAAATAAAGTAAAATTGGCCAAAATTGGCTTCCACTACTTTTTGCTAAAGGTAGTCCATCTATCTTTACTTCTAAATTTAAAATCATTTTCGCATCACCATGTACTTGAAAATTTTGTTTTTTTAAAAAGAGCTTCTAATATTTTTTCAATCCCGAAATGGTAATATGACCCAGGAGCCAAATCTGTAATTACATCACGAATGCTGTATGTTTTAGAACAGTTTATGCATTTTGAGGTATATCTAAACCTAATTCTGTTTTTAATATTAGCAGAAGTTTGGAAAATGCATTTTGAGTTATTTTAAAATTAATCGACCACTCTTTGAGCTTCTGTAGCAAATGTCGTAACTTCACATTTTTACCGGAAGTATCACTTAAAATGCATTCAGATACATATTCGAATGTTCCTGTTTCTTGAACAGTTAAATCAAAAGAATTAGATAACATATCAGATGCGATTTCTGAATAATCAGGGACACTGTGTCCTGCAGTAGATGATGACGGACTATGTGCATTTTTCCGAGTTTTGTGGTTGTCGTAAAATACCTGTACCCAAAGTACTATACGTACAATTTTAAATATACCAACTTCACTTTTAATTAATCGTCTTAAATGACGCACAGAATTCTGTTTATTTCTAATCTAAAACAAAGTTATTTCATTATAACTCTTATATAGGAATCGCATAACATTATATACCATTACCAGAGTAAACTACACTTTCTGAATGAGCATATGTCACCAACGCCAGCGGCGTCAACTGCATAAGTATGATGTTAAACCGATGTTAAATTAAACCGTTGATTGAACGTTGAAGTAACGTTTGTTTGTCACTTTCATATAAACCTAGAGTAAATCATCTAAAAGAAGTTAAAATGCAACGTTGAAAAAATGTTGAAACTAAGTAATTTTCCAATGTTAATATAATGTTATCGTTTGTAACATGGTAGTAGCACTTCCCGTCGCAGTTAAAGTTCTATTTTAGTTAAATTAAACGTTTGATTTGAACGTTATAAAAGCAACTAATTGGAAATGTTTAAAAACATTACTATTATGTTCCATGTTTAGTGGGTAGCATCCAAATGAGACACCCTGTACAGCTCCGTTTGCGTTTTCGCGTTTAACTGAATTTCATTTAAAAAATCCCAAACTTCATTAAATTGGGTACTTTTGACATGCTCTAATTCAAGTGCTGATAAGAAATCGAAAATTTTATTGCTGTAGCACTTTAGAGGTAACCATTGGAAATGAAAAAAAAATATTGTTTATTGTTCTGAAAAATTCTTTTGGTTTTGCATGCTTCCGTCTAGATTGTGTTCTTATAAATCGGAAGTTGTACGAGTCATGCGCCTGTATTACCCTCAACTCATTGCAAATCTGAACATGCAGTTAGCTAAAACATCGCCTTAATTAGGTCGCTAACTTTAAATTCTTAGGGTCTTTCAAAATACGTTTGTAAAATGTTATAATTAACATTGACTTTACTAAAATGTAATTTCGAACAATAAGTTTTGCGACACTTAGTGTCGACTCGTATTAACAATCACGTACGTAAATGCATTCGCACTAAGAGGAATATGCACTAGCAGTGCGCTATCGCTAAATCATACATTATTAAGCATTTTAATACGTCTTAAAGTACCTATAAAATTGGTTCAAATTTCAAGTTATTAGCAATGTTTCGATTTAAATTACTAGATATAATAAGGGACTTTGTCGTGGTTGTGGTAGAATTGTGATTTTGTATTTATTTCTCTTAAAATTATCGTGTTAAATATGCTATAAAATGTACAAATTCAACATAAAAAAATAATACTACGACGACAAAGCCTCAAGTTTTGTCTTTCATAGCACATTATGGTGTTACCAAGACAACGATGCCAATGGAATAACGTTACAAACGTGGATGGAGTTTCAAAACATACATTTAATGTACCATCAAAACATTTTACTCCGGTCGATGGCAAAAGGATTACAGCCGGGACCTGTGTTTAGTGTCAATGGATCGTGACATAGTTCCATTACATTCAAAGCGTATGGTATTAAATAATTTTCCAAGAACTCAACATGGACCATGTCCCTGATTCCCAAATCACATCTACAATTATTTTGAGGTATTAAATTACAAAACCTTGTCGAGTAATCCAATTGTATTATTGTTAAAATTTCTGGAGAAAAAAGGATCAATTTTTGTCAAAGAGGTTCATACACTAGAAGCTGTATTGTATTAAAAAGATCTTATCAATTGCAAAACACTATGAAGGAGTGAGTCCAGGAAATAATTAAAAAAGTGGGTAAATAAAAAGTTAAAAGAGGGTCAATACTCTACAATAAAATGCTGGAAGATAAGAATAATAAAATCAAAAAGAAAAACTTAGCATCAAAAACATAATACCTACCCCCAGACTTTGAGAAATTGAAAAAAACAAGATTTTTGAAAATTTGGGAAGGATGGGCGCAGAAAAAGATCGCAACATAGGACTTTTATTAAGGCAAAATATAGAATGGATCTACTAGTGCTTTGAAATTTTCAACCAATGCGACGTCGGTATGTGTCATTTTGATTGCTCTGAAGTTGCAGCAACCAACTTAAATTTGAATTATTAGCGCTACTTTTATAACTTTCTCTGCAATAATGAGTGTGTATACAACTGCTGAAAAAGTTTAAATGGTTAAATAGGTATGCAGTGGTGAAAGCTATAGAAACTGTTCAGCATTATTTGCTGCACTTTTTCAAGATCGACCGATTTCAAGTGCTAGTACAGTCATGCGAGTATTTCAAACCTTTGAAAATACTGGCAGTGTTCACAAGCGGCCAAAGTTGGTGCACCTTGACAGGCCTAACAACAACAACGACGAGATTGATGTACTAGCAGCAGTTCAGCATAATCCGATCATAAGTGTTCGACAACTAAGTGTAGACTGCGGTCTAAGTAAAAGTCGTGTATATAGAATACTAAAGAAACACAACTATAAGTCCTAGTATTATTCTCAACATCAAGAGCTTTTCAGAACGGATGCTGAAAAAGACAAGAATTTTGTGAAATTTTAATGGAAAAATCTAATAATGACGATAACTTTATTAAAAATCTGTGTTTTACTGATGAATGCACTTTTTGGCCTCGCCTACTATAAATGCAGTATTACCTGTCAGTGTCAGTCAAAGTCAAATGCAGTAGCGTGCACCGTAAAATTTTTCGTTTAGTTTGTGTCTTAAAAATTAAAAATGTTACTCATATTGTAAATTGTTTATAAAAATCAAATTTACCGATATTTTTCCATAGATATTGTTTGTGTACGTTTTAAAAAACAAGTATTTAATAGTATATTATACACCAAGGTTGTGAAGTCAGTCATTATTGCCTTAGCACCAGTTTATTTCGCGAGGGGCGGTAGACCCTCGCGAAAATAAGTGCGTAGGCATAATGGACTTCTAACCATGGTAAATATATTATTTTTTCCACTACTAGCCAAATTTAAGCCAAAAAAAAAAAATAAACATTTTTCTTGTAGAAATCAAGTAGCACAGGAATGCAAATAAATCAAAAAGCATTAAAAGCTACATACGTTAATAAACTAACTGCAACTGATTCACTAAACACTTGTGTGACATATTTCACCTTCATTTTCTGAAAATTATTCGGAGTGATATGTAAATTAGCGTTGATTGAAATATTGGTAAAGATAGTCAACCGCTTGTATTTGCTTGTATCACGGATGCAATTCACATATGCATGTTGGGTTGCGTTTTTGTTTACTTTTTCACCTGTACTGAAGCGCTAAGTTATAATGTGTACGATTCTTGAAATAGAATAGTTCAATTTATTCCACCGTTGTAAAAATGGCGCAACATACAATCCGTAAAATTTACTTTTGTCAATACAATGTTGCAACGTTTTCAAATATTTAGTAAACGTATTAACTAGTAATTAAAAGTGACGAATTTTTCATTTATGAATAATACCATTGATGATACATATCTTGGATTTTAATGACAATGTTTTTTTTAATAATTTACTAAAATACATGCGAAGCGTTATTTGTTAAAACAGTTTGGTTTGGTCGGTGTTAGATAAATAAGAAACAATTATTTTACAAATTATGCTTGCACTTTATTTTTTAACTTGCAAATAATAATGTTGACATTTGTTTGTCATTTAATAACTTCGTTAGGAATAAAGTAGAACATACTGGGAGAAATACCACTAGAGTTCAGAAACGCAAAATTATTGGTTTTGTATCTACTTGTTTTACGTGTTCAGTTGAAAAGGATTTTAAATAAAATTGGTTTTCAAATTTTTCAATTCAAAAGGCAACAAGTTACCGTGTTTTTAGGGAAAGTGGGTTCCACTAGACCTTCAAATTTAAATTCACTTGGTAATAAAACCTATTCCTATTACTTCTAAAAATAAAAGTACTAGATTTTAGCTTGAGGTGTGTTGTCTCCCGACGCGGTGCGGATAATACGTGTATAATACACTATTCTTTTCTGTGACGAAATAAATGACGATTTAATATTGAAAAATCATATTACAATAGAATTAGAAAATTATTGAGGGAAATTTGGTGTTAAAAATAGTACTCACTTTTTTCCCGAGGGAAAAAAATAATTTACGAAAAGTGACACTTTGTTATCTGTTAGTAGAGATAAAAGTTAGGATTTTACTCTTTGAAACTGTATCAAAATATCATGGTTTCGAATTAAAATAGTTTAATTAAAGTAAAAATAGCTCATTAATTATAAACATTGTTTCAAAAATTACAATTCCAACTGATCTAAAATAATAGTAATAATTTACAAACAATTTACACATAAATAATAACGTACCTAATACAATGCTATACATAAAACATATCCAAACATTTACACTTATTTATGCAGATAATATTCTTATTTTACGGTGTGGTTTTGTGACATCACTGTAATTATAGCTATTAGAAATATGTTTATTAGCCTCCCACTTTAAGGTTCGATATAGTTTTATTTTAACCAACTGATCGATAATTAACAGTTTATGAGTGTCGCATTCTCTGAACCATGAATTCACACTGCTGTTGAGACATTTTTATACGGAGTTTAATTTTTTCAATAAACCATAATCTGTTTTAAAAAGATGAAATTCTTCAGTAAAAGTTTCAATAAAAAAACACAAATTTTGAGAATTCGGGTGATGGTCTGTGTAAGTATTTAATTCCATCAGATTTGCTGAAATCTTTATATAGAATTAATGATTCGTTCACATTGAAAACACTTGAGTCGTTAACTGTTAGCATTTCCTTACATACTTAAAAAACCAATCTTGATTGTAATATTTTCATTGTAACAAATAAACAGATAATCATTAAGCTTTGCATAGATGCTTCTTTAATGCGTTTATCATATCTTAAAATATAAGTACACCTAAAGTTGATATTGAAACAAATGTATTACGAGAAGTCTTCCGGATTATCGTTTTTTTCATAATAATAAACTTTATTCACATGTGTATGTATACAATCTTTGTACATATATGTGTTTGTCATGATGGTATAACCATTGTTATAACCTTACGTAAGAAAGATACAAATAAATATTATTACATTGAACAATTAACAGACAATAGAAAAAATATATAACAAAGGACACACATTTAATTAGTACGTCGACAAAATCAATAAATTCTTGTATATTGTAGAACGCATGTTTTTGTTTGTTTGTCAACATTGACTCAATGCACCAATATTTCAATCAACGGCATGATGCATTGGCAACAATGTCGTGCCTTAGCATAAACTATCAGCAAAATTACAGTTTTCTATTTCACATTTATCGGCAATACTGTTCTGTAAATTCTACAATACAATTGACGTATTTTCTTAGCACAAAGCGATACTACCGACCTCTGATGTTTAGAACAAATTTCGGGGTCGCATAATCCCGTAAGGTTGACTATCTTTACCAATATTTCAATCAACGAAATTAGTTGATTTAGGAGCCAATCGCAGCGGTTTAGATTTGTCTGACATGTAGAAATTTTTAATGTCTTTCCAAGATGCTTTATTGTTATTAAAGATTATATCGTATTTAATCAAGTTATTTTGCACCAACTTCAATAAATAGGGGACATCGAAGAAATAATAGATTTTCTTATCGTTTACGAGAAGGTATGGTTTTTTCGGTGATACATCTATTCTTTTAATTAGGTTTCGAAAATTTGACTACTGCCCTACCATTGGCACTGCATTGTAGTTGTAGCTTTCTATGCAGTTTAATACTATCGACTTCAGTTTGTCACCTTTGCATATCGTATTTGTAAAGATGTAGCACAAGGGTTGTTTAACTCTGTATATCTCCTGCTTCTTAGTGGTTTCTTTTAAGTCCACTTGGGCTGTCACAATTTCTGCTCTGCTTTCGAGGGAAGTAATCGTTGGGAGATGTTAACTTCAATTGAAGTGCTTTCTTTTCACGTTGCAATTTAAGAATGTTTCTCCGTAATTTTCTTTACCTAAGAGTATTTGAGCTGCAAACTTGAGTAGTTTTGGTATAGCTAGAGATGTTAACGGGCATTTATTGCTTCGATAATATACCTTGCATCATTTTAATATTAGGTTTCACAAATTGACACTTGTAATTTATTTAGGAATGGCAAGTGTTCGCCACATACTCGTTTAGCTTTTAGAGTCGACATTTTTATGCAACAGATCGGACCTTCCACATTCTGTTAACCATTCAAAACACCTACAACAAAATGTTTGTAATTTACTTAAAATTCTTGATGTAACTTAACTCCCTAGTTAAATTTCCTTTGGCAAACCTGAAAGAACTGATTCTACCATCATATTTAATAAATAAATAAATTCAGGTTATGTATTTGCGGTTATGGGATGAGGGCGCGAATTTTAAACTAATGGTATTTTTTTATTCAAATAATTTTATCGTGTTAGTTAATTTTAAGCAGCAAATACGTTAAAGATAATCACCTGGATATACAAAATTATATTTCACTCGTTTTTGTTAAACAACTATTCTTAGATTCCCAAAAAAATTGAATTTGTCCATTATTAACCTAGGTCAACAATAGAAAAAATTATTAACCACTAATAGAGAAATTCAACTTCTCAGTTGGTTAGGAGACGCAATAATTGTCCACTTCACCGCTAGTAGTGGAAAAAAATAATAAAACAACTGATTCATAATTCGGAGGTTGACAGCTCTGCTTGCATCATCGACATAACCTAATATTATAATACCCGTAATAATGCAGTTGAACATAGTACTTAAACACAACAATTTATTTAATAGAAATTTGGGTTACAACAGTTACTACGAACAAAGAAATTGTGGGTACCAGAAATTATTTATCAACATTGCAATTGTTGAAAATATTAACGGTAATGTTGCAGTTTTCTAGATTAGAGAAGAGTCCTGGTATTAAATTATATGATTGTAGAGTATTGTTTTGTAAATCTACATTAATCATACAGGAATCCTGTGCAGAAAATTCAGTGTTTTCTGAACACAATCTTTTGATGTGGAAGGGCCTTCATCGCCGATAATTTTGCAATTTCAACTTTTCTCATTGTGGACTGTTCAATGTAGCCTTCTGCCACCGCAGAAGATCTCCAGCCACCATGTTTTTTGATATCAACAACCTTGATTCGCTAACAACGTGGCTGAAGTTCTGCGGAAGCAGTGCCCTGTGTAATCTGCAGCACATTCAAGTTTTAGAAAAGCAGCAATTTTGGAAGAAATTCCACCAATTGTGTTGAGACCTACTGGTGAATTAACACATCGACCTTTTTGGTATTTCATAAAAAAGTTTTTCAGGTTTCCAGTTAAATTTAAACGTATCTTAATATAATTCTTGACAATTTCTACCCAATCTGGTTTTGTAATTGCAAATGTTCTGTATATATTATTTTTAGTTTCAGGTAATTCAATAAATATGATATCATCTTTAATTTTAACATTTTCAGTTTTTAGAGTGTATAACTCATTCCTTCGGCAGGCACCACTAATACCTATTATCAAAGCTGTCTGTAATTAATGATAGTTGATTAACATATTTACCAATCACAATAGAATTATTTACTTACTTTCATAAGAAGTAAATCATCATCGCAGGCAGTGTTTAAAAAAGTTGTTACTTGGTCATCCTCTAAAATTTTACTTTTTTTCGGTTTGTGATTTTAAATATGTTATCAATTTAGTGTAGTTATAAATATCTAAATTTTCGTAAATTTTTAAGCAAGTTTTAATCATTGAGTATATTGCCCAAAGAGATTTTTTCTTTATCGACAAATTCCTTAAAATAGCACAGCAAAACACTCTCAGAATATGTTTTAATTGACTTTGTTTCACACCACCGTTTAAAACTATTGAATTGATTTAAGTACCGTTCTTTGGATTTTTCAGGTAATAAATCTGAATTTAAATTAGCTGCTATTAATCGTATTTCCTCTGAGTTACATTTAATTCACTCTCCAACTCTGAATCGGACATTTTATTGTTTAAAACTCTATTTAAAAAAAACGCTATTATTAATAATTATCACACTATGTAATTAAGATGTCCGCTTGTATAACATTTGTTTCCACAGACCACTTATTTCTTGTTAATTAAAATTCTACAATAAAAAATAACTGTTTATGAGTATATGTATAATAAGAAAAAAAGTGAGATGTACAATTATATAATATATATAAAGGTAATTAATACAGATAGTTGTTGTGACATCAACAATTAATACACTTTAATTACAAAGTGTTTAAATTATTTGTTATTTAACACATTTTCATGTAGTATTCAATTTGCCTACTGCTGAAGTAATCTTAAACTTTATAGAGAAATGTTAGGATATCATTATAATCAAACTTCGATCTAAGTCGAGTAAACAGGTAACAGGGAAGCATATTAGAAATTACTGTAAGCTGCCTGCGACTAGTGGTTAACCAGTTATCAATATCAGTCAGAGGTCCTATATTCTTGAATCATGCTACCAATTCATCGAACGACTCCATATCGCTAGAATAAAAACAAATTGCTCGAATTTGTACTGATATATCACAAGACTTTATATCTCATAATTTCAAGAATAGTACCCCAGGTGTCGGCTTTTCTCATACATATTCATAAAAAAAAAAAAAAAAACACGTTCAAATCTATTGCTTCTACAAGTAGAGTATAAAGAATTCTTGATTGCTCTAACTAAAATAAAAGTTAATTCGAATATTTTTGTAATAACCTACGTATTTACTTACCTACTTCGTTTTTAATTGCACATTGAAAACAGAAGCAAAGTAACAAAACTTTTACCATTGGACACAGTCCAACTTCGGAAGAGCTTTTTCACAACGACTCTGGCTGGATTCTTTTTACAACTGGAACTTAAGTACGGGGTTACTTTCCTATTGCAATAATCAGCTTAAAGGTACTTAGTTGTCCTTATTCTTATTTAGTTTCATTGGTAATAAAATCCGTGACATCTCATTGAGAACTCACATTCCTTGCGTAAATTTTTTTTTTCACGTAAATACATAAATGGATATTTGCGACTTGTTTTAATTGTACACAGCACATTTTGTAGTTGAAAATACGAAATTATTTCGATTATTAACCGTTGACAGCATAGCTGTCAGTATCAAATCAAACACAACGCAGGCTGCCAACTGTCAAAATGAAATCATTGTCAAAACATTGCTTTATAATAATCAATGATTATGATTTATTCGCCCAAAAAATCTAATACAAATGTCGTGTGTTAGGTATTTTACAGCGCTCCAACTCTAATGTAAATAACTATTACATTAAATGAAACACCAAACATTAAAAATTACCGTTTTTGGAGCACAGAAAACCCTCATTTGTTTATACCAGCTCACACCCAATATCCCCAATCAGTAAATGTTTGGGCTTGGATATTTTCAAATACCGTAATAGGTCCTTTTTTTATTGAGGGTACACTTACTGCTGTTAAGTACCGTGATCTATTAATTGAGGATCTGCTACCAGCATTGCACGAAATTGCTGAAGAGGATATTGTTGTTTGGTATCAGCACGATGGGTGTCCAGTTCATAGTGCTAATCTGGTACAAGGTCTCTTAAATGATGCGTTGCCGAGAACTTGGATTGGAAGAGGTGGTGAAATTGCTTGGCCACCGAGATCACCAGATTTGTCTCTTAATGACTTTTTCTTATGGTCATACATTGCCTCTAAAGTGTATTCAGATCGATCACACATCACTGTCGAGTCATTAAAGGACAGAATTGTAGAAGTTTGCTTTAATGTTCCGGAAAACGTAATCTCTAATGTTCAACGCAATTTTTATAATCGATTAGGGCATTGTAAATGGACAGCAGTTCGAGTATTTAATATAAGCAGTTGCTGGCTTAAATAAAATGTAGCTTTCACTTCTGCATACCTACCAAAAAACCAAAACGATCCTTTTCAGGACCACCAAAAAATCACAAAAAAGAATTTTAAAGGCTTTTAAAGAAAATCAATTTTATTAATAAACATAATTTAAATTCATTTTACAAAGGTTTGGCGATTGTGTGCATAGATCTCATGTGTGCATTTGCAGAGATTTAAATTTATGATCTGAAATTTAGAATATGAAACAAAGAAAATAATTTAAAATACAAACCTTATTCTTTTGTGAGTTCAAACCGAGGTTCAAACATTCAAAGCTGTTAACTATTTGGCATTCTCAAATAATCACAACATTTTTGTTTACCTACATTTAGCTTGTACTAAAATAATAATATTTCTTGCCTATGAAACTGTCGTCTCCTGGTTCTTTCTTCATCGTGTTTTACACAAGTATTGGTCTTATATCGTGAAGTTCTTAACATGCTGTATAAAATGAAACCTGAATCCGTTTACATAATTATACTTTCATAGGCACTTTTAATCATATTGATATAACTGCATCTTAAATCAGCTTATTATTCTTTATAATGTACTTTTGTTTATAACCTAAAATTAATTTACGAAAATAATTATGCGTAATTATGTAAAAGAATTAGTTGTACTTACTTGAGAAAGCGACTAAACAATTAGAATTTTCGCAAAAACAAAATAATAAATTTTTAGGTTGAGAAATGTCAAAAGGAATATTACCGTTGTGGTAGACATGACAATCGTCACACACAGAAACCGCTCTCTTTCTTACTTCAACTGACACTTACAACGCACGTCGTATCGCGACGGTGAAAATATCATAGCACAAGAAGATCCGTTCTATATTTTGCCTTAATAAAAATCCTATGTTGCGTTCTCCCTGGGACACACGGTATGCTTCAACCTATAAGCGTAGCACTTGCCTACCAAGGAAAAAAATTTGATAAGAAAGCGATTCCTTAATTGGTAAAACAAGGAAATGTGATCTTTTCGTTGAAATAGATTGCTTTTTCTTAAGTAACATTTTTTTAGTATTTCACTACGATGTACTTAATTAATAATTATTTAAAAGGTAAGTTTTGTAATATGTTGCTGAGTGACACTGGATGGACTAATACGTGGACAACCTAATTGATAATTACGGTGAATTATTCTTGCATACCAAAAATTTACACATAATTGTATGGTTTATCGCACTGTATAAGCTCGACCTAAATCTAAATATTTTCACTTATAATCGACCTTTTCAACAAAAAGAGATAGAAGTTATGCGCAGTGACACTGAACATATGTGGTTATTGTCAGAGGGGTAACGATTAACGTAATTTTTTATGTAACGAGCGAAACAAGGATGTCTTTATTTGAAATGGTCTATATCCCCAAAGCTAGATTTCTTTCCAGAAATGCGTTGCCTGAAAAAGATCGAGACCAAGAAATATCCGGATTTTAATTCATTCTTGTGATAGATTTAATACCTTTATAAAACAAATTGACTTGGTATACCAATGTTAATAATGTCTTCACGGCCTAAAGTCTGTCATTTTAGACCCACATAATTCAAAACTACTTCACAACACATTGGTAGGTAATTTGTCATTATTGGGTTTTTTCCCACATTTTATGAAATAAAAGGAGTTATGCGTCGGTTTCAAAACCAAAATTTTAACACCCCTTTTTTTACTTTTTTTTTTTTTTTTTTTTTTTTTTTTTTTTTTTTTTTTTTTTTTTTTTTTTTTTTTTTTTTTTTTTTTTTTTTTTTTTTTTTTTTTTTTTTTTTTTTTTTTTTTTTTTTTTTTTTTTTTTTTTTTTTTTTTGGGGAGGAAGGGGGAGAAGGAGGGAAAAAGAGAGGAAAAGGGAAGGAAAGGGAAAAAGGGGGAAAAAAGAGAAGAAGGAAAAGGGAAGAAAAGAGGAAAAGGAGGGGGTGGTGAGGGGGTAAGGGGGGGGAAGGGAAGGGGGAAAAAAAAGAAAAGGAAAAGAGTAAAGAAAGGGAGAAGGGGGAGGGGGGGGGGTTTTCCGACGAATTAGACTTAGTAAGTTATTATAATGAAGCAACAAAATTTTATGTCCGACGGCCGGCCGTCCGTCCGTATGTAAACAAGATTCCATGAAAACCAGCCGTCCGATTTCCATGAAACTTTGTAGAAATACCTTATTTATAATTCCGAAAAGGGCCGTTAACCTACACAGATTTTTGAATTTTTGAAATATTTATTTTACACATTTTTGTTTAAATTATTTTTTGATCCGATAAGTAATTACTGAGATATAACAATCACGTGCCACTAATTATAGTAACAATATCTCCACCAATATCAATTTTACAAAAAAGTTAAGGAATAAAAGTTGTTGGAAATTCTATTGTCTGTAGCTTTTGTTTAAACCATTTTTCTAAAACGCAATATTATTTTCGCTTATCGGGGCGATGTGGACTTCTGCCGTAAACGCTTGTTTATACATATATCAGAGGTGCATATCTAATTGTCTAATCAGCAATTTCACTAAATCATTAGCGATGTGTTATGAACGTGCTTTACTGATGCTATATATAATCAAGCCTGCATCAACAATAGTGTATAACACCGTTTCAAAATAGCTCTCGAATAACATGTATACAGTTTAAATAAACAAATTGTTGTAGAAAAAATATACAGTGTTTATCAGTGTTAACAACAGAGACACATTCAAATTAGTTGTACCTAATGTTAATATAAGATATAATCAATAATTTGATATACCATTTCACCAAACGGTTAAGTTTAAGAGTTCATTTGTGTATATCGCCATATTTTATTTAACGAAATATGATACTTTAAAATCTAGTAGTCACTCTGTTTATTCAAAAGTATTGGTTGTTCCAAAATTAGCGTAAGATTTAAATTAAATAGAAAACACAGTTCTTAGTCTTTAGGTAGTTATTTTTTTTATTGAATCATAAGGGTAGGGTTATTTATGGTATAACACATCACGCGAATGGCTTCCATTACAGCGTTTAATTTGTTCTTGCCTCAATGAAAATAAGTGATTGTGTTTACTGTAAAAATGACGGCAAATTTAAATCTTAGGTTAACTTTGGGACACCCAGGTACAATAAAAAGAGAACTACTATGTATACTGGAAAAAGCTACATATTAGTTTTTGTATGCAAAGTCTATCTCATTTTTTCGTTATTTATTTTTGTTGTTTGTTATTTTGATTGTGTCTTGTTTTTATACTTGAAGAGTACAGAGGAAAGAAATGATGAATGTCACCAAATGTTAATTTTTGAGAAAACAAATTTTTAAATTTGAAGACCCCATACAGCTAGTTGAAATGAAGTATTGCTGTTTAAATTTTTCTAACTAATATTTATATGTATATACTACGTTTTGCATAATAAGTTAACACTATTTTTTGGAGGGGGGATCGGGGGATGTATATAATGAAATAACCTTAAAAAAAAGGTATTACATGAAAATCAAATTATTTTTATTTAAAATAGTAAACGACAATACTAAAACATTATGTTAACAAAACGAACTTTTTTTACACTAATTTAATCACCATTACCATCCTCAGGTACACTACGGCTGTAAGATAAGTTGTCATAGTATGCGTCAGCACTAGCATCCTCACAAAAACGTTTAAGATGTTGAAGGTTTTTATAACTTTTACCGGATATAGGAAGTTTCTTGCTGTATTTTATATTCGGCAATTTAAACTCATTATGAGGAAGTCCATTGAAGTTCTTCCGTTTGGTTTTAGGAGAAACAACGACTGAAGAAGTGTAAGGTTCATTGTATGTTTCTCTGTGTTGAATCATTCCAAGTGTACCTACAGATACAGTCAGTTCTTTGATCGGTCTGGTTTCAAACGGACATTTCTTGCAAAAATACTGAGTTAGAAAGGTAGGTAGTCCATGATCAAAAAAGTTTTTGGTCTTCGCAACTTATCACCTGAAATATACTTGACTTCAATCTTGCTAAGATAATTTGTTCGTTCCAGCCAGAAAGTAGTTATACACAAGCATTTTGATTGATCAGACCCATATTACGATAACATTCCATGTAACTGTGACCACGAATCGGAAATGTCATTTTAATGTTTTTTAAACGTTTTGTTCTATGTACGATAAAATGTATGAAGCGAAATATTGTATCATTTTTTTTGTCCGCAACATGAACCACAGAAGATTTCTAGTTATTCGATCAATTAAAAGTAAAATGAAATAGCATAGATATTACTTCATCGAATCCTTTTTTTGCAACTAATTATAAAAAAATGACTCACCAGTAGACAGAACGTGAATGTTAAAAGAGTAAAAAGACAACTGTCTCTTATAATAGACATCGTTAGTGTTTATATTCGGTACTGGTAAGTTCTTTTGGAAGTCCATTGCAATAGCTTCTGCCTTTAATAGATGGGTTATTCCAAAAATATTGCGCAAACAGTGCTTTCAACAGTTTATAAACTCTAGAAAATCACTTAAAACGCGTTTCTTGCCGTAAATAGGTTAGTTGTTAGTAACTTAATGAAATGGATGTTGTTTTAAATTAAATTATTTATTTTTCCCATTACGGTATTATAAATTATCGAAAAGTAACTTTTGTGGTTGGACGGAAAAGTCACTTAGTAGATCTTTAGTGATCTCTAACAGAAGAACAGTAAAATTCATACGACAAGAAGAATCAAAAACACAATTTCTACAAAAAATATTACTTGATGGTGAATTGTAAAATAGTTTAAACTTTGTATCTACCAAACCACAATCTGAATGAAAATAATCTGAAATGAAGGAAAAATACTAAATCTGGCAATATTGTGACATCGAGCGTCTGCCATTGTGTTCCTCACTGCCGGCGTCAGTTGCTGATGATTTGTTTGAGAGAGGTGGTGCATTAAAACTAATTTACAAAACAAATATTTAGTTCTGCACGTGTTCGACAAGATCACCTGGTCACTTCTGTGGTTGCATTTAAAAGGTAAATAATTTGTAAAAATTATAAATAAATATATTTATTTTTATTGTTTTGTAATACAGCAGATAGCCTCATGTTCTTATTACGATACTTTTTCAAATTTAACCTATAGAAAACAACACGTAGTTAATTTCACTTCTGTGGAAGGTTATGTAAAAATATTTTTTTATAAATTCTTAGGAGAACATTATGCCTAAGTCAAATGAGGCTGAATAGAAGCTCAAGAGAAGACGTGAGCAAAAGAAGTATGAGAAGAGCGAGACTAAAGCTTAGAGCAAATAAGGAACAGCATGAATTAATTAAAAAGCAGGACCTGGAACGATACCGAAAAAAATAAGAAGCTGGACTTACAAAGAGCATTAAAGACCTTAGTAGGCAAGATCAGAAGTGTTAAGAAAGGAATGGATAACCAGAACACAGCGATCAAGCACTCAAAAGCAGCAGACCTACAGAAACGATTGGAAGAAAATTCACCGCCTCCAAGTCCCACTTCTGTTTTAGAAGATATGAACCCAACCCTTTCTACAAGCAGAAACTCTACTCCGGTTGCTACAAGCCGGGTAGCCTCAGGAAGAAGAGTAGCTAGAAAAAATCGATATAAATGGAAACGTGAAAAGACAGATTTGTTACAGAAAATAGAGACCTTACAAAGAGCTAATAACAAGTACAAGACTTGCTATCACTCCAGAAAAAACTTTATCAGAAACACTACTGGGACAAGAAGTATCACCATTGGTGAAGAGGAATCTTTTATTTGGAGAGGTCCTTAAAAAACAAATAAAAAGAAATTATGCCATTCAAACTACCCTAAAAGATAAACATATGTTTGGCAAAGTATTACATGGTTCTATTATTAAAAAATTCGAGTTCCAAAAGTAGCTGCAGACCTTAACATACAGGGAGGGTAACCAGTCTTTCCTTAAAATTAAAAAATTAAAGAAACGATAAGGAAGAAACGAAAAGCTCGTTCAGCGATAACGAAGTTTTCGGAGAAAGACGAGAATTGTCGGATGACATTTGGCAAGAAAGAGACAATCACAAAAAAAAATAAAGAAACAAATGCGGTATCTTAATGATAACCTTAAGAAACTGCATTAAAAAATGTGTGGCAACTACTCCAAATTTCAGTAATATGAGTTACTCAATTTTGTTCTTTAAGACCATTTTGGATTCGAATTCCGAACTATAAATGTAGAAACACATGCTTATATCGAATATATGCTAATATGTCGCTTTTGGTAACAAAGCTTAAGAATGAAAAAATGATCAATGAACATTCAGCCTGAAATTGGCGAAAATGTCTAAAAATACACTCGAGGCTGTTGGGAAAGAACTTGTGAAAGTTGTTCTTCAAAAACTATAAAATATAATAATTTTAATGCAGAAAACACAACGTTTTATGAAAGATGGATATCCAAAAAAGGTTAACATCACTTGTTGTCTTTTCCGTGGACATGACTTTTTTTAAAATGTAAGAAAATAAGCAAAATTAGAATCTATGATCTTGCCGGCTACTTAATGAATTTGTATTAGTCCTAGGAATACTAACAATAAATAAAAAAATAACTTTTATATTTTTGACAAAAAAATGTTCTTAATTATTTTGTACGTTTATTCAATATTCACCCAGATGCAGTTTGTATTCCGCGTCCAAACGAGAAACAGTATTGTTTTGTAGAAGGTCGTTACCTAGGATGAACTTTTGTGCTTTATATTCGCTATATGAGCTGCAGGTGTCTTTTTTAGAGTATCTAAAGCTAATATTAAATTTGATAACAAAAATAGTTCGGTAAGTTTCATAAGAAACCACACGGTAAACATCGTGTGCACCTTCTTAATATTTAATTCCTCTGGTAAATCGAGTTTTCTGAGTCATGAAGGTTATAATGAGCTTTCCTTCCTTTAAAAGATTTAATATGGTCGTATACTGCTTTGCCTTAGCTATTGGTACATCAAATGAGCTATTCGAACATTTTCATCATTCGCTTGCCTGCTTTCATGTCTTTGTACAAAACTATGTTTAATTAAACCTTCTAGGTGTAGGTTCTGTTCATCGTGTGTTTTAAGATTATTAAAGTGTTTTATGATGGCTGCGCTTTCTTGAGATGAAATACTTTCTTTGTTGCAATCTTTGTCCATTTTTGAATTTAACACTAACTACCCTCAAATTTACACAATAATAGCAAGGAAATGTAACTACATAGAAAGTTCACTTTGCAACCAACAAAGTAATGCATTGCGCGCTATCTACACAACGTTATCTGATGCGTCTGTATAGACTTGCAAAACGTGACACTCATCCTTTTTTGGAACGCATGGACAGTCATCTTTCTATTCCTGTATAGTAGATCGTTATAGCGCGATAACTTGTGACTCTTGTTGTTTTTATTCTGTACGTAGAATTCTTCGAAATGGAACGGTATTTAATTACATTTATGCATAGCTATCTCAAAATTTGGACACTCATCTTTGTTCCCCTGTACCCTTCAATTGGTAATTTACTAAAATATTACTAATAGAATCTTTTCATACAAGTACAAATCTGTAGCTACTGTAATTTTAATGTATACATGAATGTTTCATTTTGAAAAAAACAGCTGTGCTGAAGTCATTGCTTTTTATAATATTATACTTTCAGGTTTCTTGTCTTATTTGTCGTTTCGATATTACAAAACCCACCATACATGTATTTGAGAAAACTTTGGATCCTGAATTAGGTTCAGAGTATAACCGTAACCAGGACTTTCGGAATTAATGATCTTAATCAAACTGCGATGGGCAAGTGTTTCCCACATGAATCTTTTCAATAAATCAGACTGATTGTCCACCACCCTACCGCCATATGAGCCTCAAGTGTTTGAACTGTATTTTAATAAAATAATTTTTTTTACGATTAATGATTTACGCCAAAAAGTCCGGGCTCAATCCCGATTGCCGAATTTTTTATTAATAAAATTATTATGGATGAATACAATTTTAATAAAATGAGTTGAATATTTTCAAATCTTTTTTCAAATTATTAAATTCACTTTACAAAATTGTTTATAATGATAATAAAATTATAAAAAAAATACTGCAATCGGAATCGAACCCTGGTTAGGAAGCGCAAAACCTTACTAAGAAACAAATTAACCAATCCGTTTAGGAAGGCTGCTCAATAAATGAAAATTTATTAGGTTAATAATTAAAAATTCGCAAATAATAACTTATTTTGTTGATTTTTTTAGTAAAATACCTTGAATACTCATCATTATCACATCAATTTGTTCTATTTTATCTATCAAAAATAATATGTTGTTTATATATGCCAGAAAAAAGATGTACGTTAGTGTTTAATTTAATATAGGAAATGCTTTCATCAACTTTTCCGTGGGACACACGGTATATTATAATTGGAGAAAGAAAGAAAATAATAGAGACGAACTTTGGGAGCCATTTAAGGTTGAATAAATCTCGCACTTAAAGGAAAGTATAAATAATATCACGTAAATAGCAGTTGACACACTCTAGGAGGGTCAACTTAGACCATACCTTAATTTTTATTACAAACACGAAAAAAGTTCGAAACACCAACATGATTTCGCAAAAAAAATTCTTTATTTACCACAAATACATCACCTTTCTCAATAACTAACTAACTGAATTTAAATTCCAAATGAAATAGATCGGTCACCAAAGCAAAAAAAACAGCAGTAGAAACAGTATTCAAGAACGTGCTAAAAATTACACTTTATGTAATGCATTACAACGAAGACATTGACATATGGAAATAGGAAAGACATTTTTCATTTCACAAATATGATGAAAATGACTTAAAAACTCAATAATATCTACACGAAAAGGCAAGCTTATGTAGCTTTAAATGACTATGTGATTTATAGTATACGTGAATGCTACGGGTTAACGTAACTTGAACAATGTGCTTAATATCGATAATTTTTCATCTTTGATTGTTATATATTTCAAAATCAACTGCATTCACAAAAACCATGGACCTTATCATGTAAAGTATGACAAATACTTTAATTTATAATTAATTATCGATACATTTTTAGTTTCAAGTTCAAAAAATGTCCAGTGAAGTATTGTTTGCTTGCGTCTGTTCCGCATTAACAGTGTATATCATAAATGCCGTGAGGTAATCACTGTTAAACATCCATATCAACGAACTTCACATAATACAATGTAACAATCTATTATTACAGAATTTAATTCTACGTCGGACAAAACTATTATTCCATAATATACTGAAAGTTTTATCTATAATACTTTGAAGTAACGAAAATTAACTCTTTGTAATTAAACACGCAGTCCTAGTAACCTTTGACTTTCAAATAAAAACATTGTTAATTTTAACAACAAGTTTTTTTATAACTTTTAATAAAATGCTAAGGGACACATTTTCCAACAGTAACAATTGACGCTAAGGGATTTGCATATTCAGCTGTAAAATTTGAGAAAAGTTCATAATGACGCAATTCCACCACCGCTTTATTTGAACAATATTGTGGTTGATTATAACTTGCATAATTAAAATACGTTTTATATACTTTCTACAATGAAATATTAAACTTTGCCAACTAAATTTAACTGTGGCTTTAAATTTTATTTTTATTTTGAGATTGTAGAGGTAGGCTGAAATTGAAAGTAATCCTTATAGTAATTTTTAAATTGTACTCATACAACTGAAACTGGTTTCAGAAACCCTCTTTGGCTGTATACTGTTTGAGTACCATTACGATTGACGGACATTTAAATAAAATCAAATCAAAAACAGCTTTATTGTCACTGAAACTCAATACGATTCTTGGACAAAGCATAATAACAATAAAGCAAATACATAAACTTTCAAAAAGAACAAATAAAAATAAAATTAATGTATTGCATACATTTTTAACAAAAATTATAGATACAAACAGTATTTAAAATAGCTTGAGGCTGTATCTAATTAATTAATAAACTATAAATATATAGTAGTTTTACAATAGTATTAAAATAGTATGAACACAACAAAAAACTAAAAGTAAACTGTTGCAAGTTTTCCCAGTTGATATAGGACCTTATTCGTTAGAAGGGAAATACAGGTTGTCCCAAAAGTAAGAGGAAACGGAGAGATAGTATTCTGAGACGAACGTCCTTTGGCATTTTTCATTGGACGCCCTCTTAATTAGTTATTAATTATTTAAAGTAGCCTACAAAAGGATTGATATAAAAGAGAGAGCTCAAATACAACGACTGATCGCTTATAGATATGGTGTAAAAGCGGTAGACGAATGAGCTGTGCTCCGAATCACGTTGCGCTACCCGCCGAGAGCTATTGTAGCTATATTTTTAACTACTAATAATAAGTTTCTTAAACTATTGTAGCTTGATTGCTAATATATCGAAGACAATGTACAAATTTTTTAGATCAAAATATTCTTTAGATACCGAACAAACAATAACAATGTAAATTATTTATATACCTGCTTCTATTTTTTTTTAATTTGGATTTTTAATAAGAATCGATTTTATTTCATTTGCTACATAATCTTGCCTAATATTTTCAATTGTTTATAACAAAAACTCATTTTTTTTCAACAAAAGTGACTAATAATTGCAATATATAAATGTTTTTTTTATGGAAATGATAAATAATTACTGTATTCTTAAATTCACCGAAAGGATATTTTGTATCTAGCTATAAGGCTTCAAAGTTTCGTTTTAAAAAAATTATGATAACAAAACTAACAATTATTTTGAAAAGGGACACGTCTCATTTTGTTTAGTTTTTGGTCAACTTTAATTTTGCACGTATTATTATTGAAGTTCACCAATAGATATAAAACTGACACAGATTAGAAAAATTCAATGAAAAAACTTTCGTTTGCAGTTTTATACTGTAATTAATAATAAATTTAAAAAGTTAAAATATACTACTTTGTAGAAAATTTATCGCTGAACCAAAAAGTCAGAGATACAGAGAAATAAACAATAAAATCCGCGGTAAATGTTTAATAAATTGTTAATAACTTATTGAAACGTCGCATACTTTTGGACAAAACTATTCTTACGTTATTATTCCAAAGCGATTTTCACAATTTTTTGTAGGTAAGCGAACAGTCCCTGAAAAAGTGCCAGAGTGACTGGACTATTAACGCTAGTGTTGAATTAAACTTAATAATATTTAACTAATTTAATAAAAAAAAAATGATGCAATTAATAATGTAAACTACAAAGCGATCCAAGTCGAAAAAGGTCTTTAGATGGCGGATGACGATAACATTTATCCACAAAAATATCAGGTAAGATGGTGCTATTAAAATGTACCGATGTTTACTTAGCAATTTCTATTTAGATGAGGGTTTAATAGAAGAAATAAATGAAGCAGTTTATTGGAACCACACTAAGAATTGCCAGAAGATTCCCAGCTCCATTCCCAGAAACCCAAAAAACTGAAATGGACTGATTCCGCGGTTCGTTTATTAATTGAGTTAAGAATAAGAATTGATAGTCAATTTAAGTCTACCTTTAAGTGCTCTAATAACGCTGATGAAAGATTCAGATAGAGATGCTATATCAAACATGTGGCCCACTGATGTAAAATAATAGGTAATAATTTTTCTTATATTTTAATAGAAGTGCGTGGGTTTTTGTAGGATCATAAGTCCAGCAAAATTTAGGGAAATTTGCATAAAGATCTTCAAACCATTTTGCATACTTATATCAAACTTTTAACGGGGTAGGAGATCTTTGAAGCAACTCTGTACCAATTATTTGCAATAAATGTGAATAAAAGTCAATCGACACTCAAAAATGTTGCTGGAACTCCTGTGGTGTGTACCGCGATACTGTCCATTCAATGTAGTTTTTTATTCAAACAGGACTAATTTTCCTCTTCTTACAAGCTAATAAAACTATTGTTTCTTCATCCTCACTAGTTCCATTTTCTTTGCTTTCAGGAACTTATAATAACTATTCTGCTTCAAATATAGAAATCACGGTCAACTATAATTAATTTGCAATTATTTTTTCCAATATAACTTTAATAGCTAACAACACAATCACAAAATACTGAGGTTATGTTAACGATCAAGGATTCAAAGCATACTCAATATCGATCATAAATCAATAACACTCTAGTGTCACACAAGAATAAAATCACTTCTCTCAAACGAAAAATACTACAACTGGACATCGATTCTCCAGTTGATAGAATGATCATATCGTGCGAACTTTGCTTTCCGCTCTCTTAAAAAATGTTTATGGTCTATTCTTGAGTATCATAGAACCACCACTTTTATTAAAAAATAAGCGAACACGTTTCTATCGGGCGAAACCAATAGAACAGCGCTCATTTCGATAAAGTAATGTTAACTTCGTCAAATTAAGTCTGGTAACGATTGCATTAACAATGGATTTGGAAGAAGCATTGGTTATCCAAGAAACTGTTAATGATTTGGGTGATGCTGAGGTTGAAGAAATAAGACCTTCAAGAAGATTTTTACCCAAAGAAGGCACATTTGCTTTTCCTTGACTTAAAATAAAAACAATTAATATTTTCCACTTCCCACTTTTATTCGTACATAGGTTCTTATACGTCGTTAAAAAGAGAAAATGAAAACCCATTTAATTGTGTAAAAATCAATATGGCGCCCATTTAAAATAAGAAAGTACTATTAATATCTTGGAAGTTTACATTTTGAATTTTATTTTATTCTTATTTTGACATAATTTTCAAGTGTGCCTCATATCCTTTAATTACGCATTATAATTACTATAAAAATACTTAAAAACTAATATCCGTTAAATTATTACTGGAAAAGTAAAACACAAACAACAAGAACGAAATAACTTTTAGATGTAAACCATTTAATGAGAATCGGTAAAATTCACAAAAAAATGTATGAAGTAGTTTAAATGACAAAGTTTTATATTCATTCTTTCATCATTATTTGACTATAACTAAAATTGTTATATTTCAAGATCAAACTTGTCAAATAGAAGAAGTGGATTGAATTAATGTAATCTAATATAAATGAAAACAAAAATTTTGAATGAAGTATGATAGAAATTACAACATTAACCTTTCCCGGAAATACCTATTAGAACTAACAATATTCGTTAATTGTATTTTTGAAATTCGTCCAATATAAATCCAACCATAGTAAACCCATTAGAGGATTAAGTACTCGCTTCAAAATTGTAAACACTTTACCTTCACCACTAAGTACTTTATGATATAGGAATGTCCAAATGCTTGGTTGTTTATTAATTGTTTATATCAAGTAAGTCGTAAAATTTTTAAGCGGATAACGATCTTCAAATGTGTCGAGCATTTTCACTATGGTTGTTTTTTTCTGTAAAACAAAAATATAAAATTGGCCATTTTAATAATAAAACTTCTGATTGGTTATAATTAAGAAGATGAATGTCTTCAAACATATAAAGTCTCATGATTAGTAAGAGAAACATTAATAATCTTCTTGCATTATCTACAGTGTTCGGAATTTCAGAAATGGCAAATGAACTAACGTATGGTCTTAGTTCGCGTGGAAAATTCACTCTTATATACCAAAATTTCGAGTTTGTTATAAATCGGGTAACGGAATCTGTGAATCGTAAATGTCGCAACAGTTATAAATAGAAGTGTAAAACAATTGTACATACAAACGGTGATAATATTTGTTACGGTTTATTTGTAACCAAACTTAAAAAATAATAAGCAGTTTGAAAACTGACCAGCAGCTCGAATAGTCGGAGAGTGGTCGTGGGCTTAAATTGCAAATAGTTAGAACGAAGGCTACCACACTGCGGAGATAATTGATGAGGGGGACGCTTAGTAGAACGTGTAAGGGATCTTCCAGAACAACTAGGAGCTCATAGACACAGAATCAAACCGTAGGATAGTAGAAATATAATTATACAATAACTAGGCCTCAATAACAACGACATATAAATATAGACACAAATAGATATAAAGATAAAGCACAATATAAATTAACCAAGTAAACGTTCAATATAACAAATTGTTATCAAGCAATATAGACAAAACTGCCCGAATATGTCTTGCCGAATTGCCAACCACACCACTGGAGAAGGGCGTGGACACCTTCCAAAAAAATTTCAAGATTGCATCCACCGATAACCAACCAAAAGCCACACACCAATTCCTACAGCAATTAATGACGTTAAATTCAATCAAAAAGCAAGAACGTGGGCACTGGCACCCCAACAGCAAATCCAAAATTGTACGATTATGAAACACACGAAACGAACCTCGAAAGATCTTTCAAATTTATAATTATTCAATAACAAAGCGCAACAATTATGTTGGTAAACTCACTGGGGCGTACAAGTAGGTTAACGCGACAAATATACAGGTAGTTTAAGAAAACAACATGCAAAAGAGAAACTTAGCTTGTTTATAGGTAGATGTCGATGACGATCAGATGTAGATAGTCGACAGCTGCAGCATCCAGAATAGATGAAGGATAGTTTTCCAGAGAAAAGGTTAAAAGAATACGGAACCAGTTGGTATGGATAGCTAGACCTGCCCCAAATGATCATGTAGAAATCACTGCATATCTTGCGTGAGGTCCTCGATAGTGAAAGGGTACAGCAATTGTTGTACAACGACCGAGCTCCAGGAAAGGTTCAGTTGGATCAGCACATTCACAGAAACAGCATCCGGATTCACGGCCTCGTTGCTCTAAATAATAGTTAATTTTCACCCATATGCCCAACAGGTAGTCTGCAAATTTGTAGAGAAAATGGCGGTAAACGGAAATTTTCACAAGAACGCCAATATGAAAACTCCTGGAGCAACACCTAAACTTGCCTATACTGAAAAACTACTTGAAGCAAATGAGAGGGTCAAATTGATGCTTTCAAAAAAAACTCAATATCAAGAACTCTTCAGCGTGATAAACAAGGAGAAAAAGTAGCTGTGCTTGTTATTCCAAACGGCATGAATTTTCTGATTCCTCAGAAATATATTTGGACATGAAACGTTATTAAACTTATTATTGTCACTTCAGTGAGTTGAATTTTAAAAAATGCGAAACTGTTACGTACTTTAACACAGTAACACCACAATGTATAATATGAAAAAAAATTCCTTAAACGGACTTTAAGGGGGTAGCAGCGTTGTGAACGCCCGCATTATTTTTGAAATTAATAGAAATTGTATTTTAGATTAACACAGTTGCGACACGTAAAATAACTCTAATTAATGGAAAGTTTTTATTCGTACAAATTTTTTTTTATAGGGCCATTAACAACAAAGATAAGTTTATGCATAATATCTCCAAAACTATAATGAATTTTTAGAGTAGCTTTAGGTGAACTAAAAGGGTTCATCATTGTTCAGGTTCTAAGCTACTTAAAATTTGAAATATTTAATTTACTTTAATAATAATCGAATATTAATGAGCATGATTTTGCCATCACCTAATAAAATGCGGCATAACTATCTTCTAACACATAAGAATCGGTTGATTTTTGCTTTAAAACCTGAAGAATGGTTTTTTCGTTAAGTATTTTATTAATAAAATGTGTATCAACAATTCAATAACGACAAAATTAGGTGAAAACTGTAACATTAATTTATGTCACCAAAGAAATGACAAAGACAAGACTAAGAAAGAGAGACAGGGCATCAAACATTAGCATCAGGTAGACTGGGTTAATCCTTTGTCAAATTCGGTAGCTTTAGGGCAGGTTGAAGTACTCCGAACCATAAAAAAAATTAACAAAAAAGTTCTAATGTTACATTTATTAAAAGCTTCATACAAAAATGTGTTTCTCTTTAAGCGGTAGCAGCGTTTATTAATTTTTAAATTTATAGAAATTGTTTTTAGATGAAAACCGAGATGAAAACAAATGCGACACTGAATACTATAGATATATAATTTTTTTTTCTACTTCCACCTACAAAATGTCATTTTCTGCATCGTTTTGTATGTGCAAAAAGAAAATGTCTCAAAAAACTGTGGGAAAAGTGACATTAGGCATAGGCATAGGCAAAGGCAAACATCGTTTCCGTATTATTCCGAAAAAACATAGGTGCTTTATTCAGTATTATCTACAACGTTACTAAGCAACCGTTAGAAATAAAGCTGTCAATAAATTTAAATTTGACTTCTTGAAATAATAGGGATATAAAACCTGGTGGTCGTAGAAAAAGTATCGTAGTGCGACACGTGCAGAAATGCAATTTGCATTTTCTGCACTTATTACACAATATACTATTGTCGGCGACTAGCATTAGAAAGCTATGATTATAAACGTCAAAATCGTTAATAATGCCTCACATTCTGGCACGACATGTGATAATGTAGTGTCATAAAGTCGCCTTGACAACGAAGTAGATACCGCAATATAAATATAAAAAGAAAACCATAGTAACTGTTACGGCATTGCGATTACTTTTTAAATAATTTTTAATGGAGCGAACTTGAATAAAATTTAAAACTGAATCATGCTTTACAGAGAACTAGTTTGACAACAAAATAGCATATGAAATTCGTTTATAATGTGGGATTATGACATGAGTGAATTTTATCGAATGAACGAAGCGTAATCCCTTACATTATAAACTAATTTCATAATATACTATTATAGCGGTATCAATAAAAGTTAAGTTTATACCTAATATATCAAAAATTAAAGTCAATTTTGAGATCTGCTTTGGA
The DNA here is from genome assembly GCA_030710515.1 of Abscondita cerata. NCBI lineage: Eukaryota > Metazoa > Arthropoda > Insecta > Coleoptera > Lampyridae > Abscondita > Abscondita cerata. The sequence continues at coordinate 108,178 of JALBCR010000339.1, forward strand.
TCAATTGAAAGTCTTCAGGTGATAAGCTGTATAAAATTTGCAATATTTAATTTAGTTCAGTTATAATTAAATTGAATGTGTTTTCACATAATAAAATATGTCTTCGAATAAAACCGAGTCAGCTGTCTTCAAAAATGTGATTTGCTTTTAAAATTGTATCAAAAAAGGTAAATCAATAACTCAATTACGACAAAATTGAATGAAAACTGTAAATAAATGAAATGACGTACAAGACAAGAAGGACGAGAAAAACATCAAGCCGGTGTATTTCTTCAATTAATTATACCTATTATTTATTTATGTTGCAGAAAATAGTTTATTTTACAACAAGAGATGAAAGTTCCGCTTTTTTCGTGAGAGAGAAATTTGCTCACGAACGAAAGTGAGTGATCAATCTCTCGAAACGAAAAAAACGTAATTCATCTCGAGTAGTAAATACTATTTTTTCTACGAAATGAGAATAAAATAAAAAATTGGTTTCGAATACGTGAGGTTTTTTCACTGTTTAGTTCAATTTTGCAAAATGACAATATTACATCCCGACGCGGGAAAAAATCTAGTTTGGTATTAAAACTATAACGAAATAAAAAATTCTCTTATATACAATAAATTACTATTTATTTATCTAAAACAACGCTCTTTATGCAAGTGATATTTATGTTGGTAAGGCAAATAGATTATAATTCGGTACTTTTTATAAAAAATACTACAAAAGTTTGAAAACAAAAGATGAATGTAAGAACTATATAACTCATAATCCGATATGTAAGAATTAGCTCCAGGCTGTTTTGAAAATACCACATTATAATAGTGTACTGTTGTTGAAAATCCTTTTTTAAACATTCTAGGCTATGTATGAGATTACTCCCTCCAAAAACAAGGGCTCAAGTATCTCTTGAACTATAGTAATACCATTGAATGGTAATTTTTGAAGTACTATTTTGCTCTTGTTCGTATTCGGTTGTGTTTTTCTTGTTGTTGTGATTATTGTTGATAAAATTTGCTTGTACACGGACTTTGATTTTGAATTTTGACTTTGAATTACGACTCTGGCTCTGAATTTCGATTTTACGATTATATTGTTGGTTTTGGCTGTTCTTGGACAACGAGTTTGTTTGTTTTCTATTCGACTTTGAAAGTTTTTTTAATAAAAAAACATGGGTAGAACATATACCAGGACGAAACGACGTGGAAAGGCATCAGTTTCACAGAGAATACGAAAGAGGAGGACCAAAGCTTTCAACTTATGCTTGTCGGATTCTTACGTTCCCGAAGATAGTCACGTGGCGTATTTCAATACGTAAGTAAAGCATACTTCGAAATAAAATATTCAGTAATTAAAATTAAGTTTAGAAATTATACTTAACTTAAACTTTTTATGATAACTGAGAAATTTATTAAACTACTCTAGCTTCAAAGTGTATAAATTTATAAACGTATTCTTTTTTTTCGAGAAAATAAATTGTTTACATTTTTTTAGTCTACCAGAAGAACACTTTCCGGAATTGGAAGTTGAAATAAATGATTCATACCAGGAAAATGATAAAGCAAAGGTCATTCTTAAAGGAAACCGTATTGTCAATGTGACGTATTTCATAGAAGAGTGCAAGAAACTAGCGCTTCACGACTTACGATGTACAATGGGGAAAAATGGAATTTACCAAAGAAGTGCTTCATGGAATAAATTCAAAGTTGTTTTATTTCTGTAGTACTTGTAACAACAGCATATATATAAGTACACACCCCAATAATTCCGTTCAAGCGACGACTGAATCTTTAGTGTGGGGAAGCTTGAGTATCGGCATTGGGTATTCACAATCACAAGAATTTTTAGCAACGATGAATATTCCTAATATTTCTTCAAAAACTTTTCAAAAGCATGAAAAATAATAGGGGAAAAATGGGAAATACAATTATGTAATGAGATGAAGAAGGCAGCCAACGAAGAAAGAGCTTTCGCAATTAGTGAAGGTAATGTGAAAGATGGTGTACCTTTTATAACAGTTATTGTGGACGGTGGTTGGGCTAAGAGGTCATATGGTCACGGTTACTCGTCGATGTCAGGAGTTGCTTGCATAATTGGCGAAAAATCACAAAAGCTTCTGTATGTTGGTGTCAAAAACAAGTTCTGCTACGCGTTGTAACGCCAAAAAGTCCTTAGGCACACAAATAAAAACTGAATGCTCCGGTTATAGCTCAGCAAGGAATTTTGAGACTCTAAGGGGTCATGGGAATATTTTCGGGGGTGGTTTATGTTTTATTGCTTACCTGCGGTTTAGGGTTGCTCATCTACTTATAAATTCAGGGGGTTAAATGGGCGCCAGTAATGTTTATTAAGGGAAAACATACAAAACCTTTGAAATTTAAACACATCAAAAAACTATAATGCATATAATGAATAAAATTCAATCAAAATAAATAAGTATGCTTCAACAAGATTAAATTTTAAAGTTAACTCATAACTAGCCAAAAAAGGCTAAATATACTTAAATCTAAATATTTACTTTAAGGATCCTGTACATAAAACGTAAACAAAAACTTAAAAACTAAACTTGAGTTACGAACCCAATCATTTTATAGAAAACGTAGTTAATAATAAAAAAACGTAAAGGTACTGCAAAACTCACGAAACAGTACTTAATGATGCACACAAAGATTAGTCAATCTTAGCCCGTAATTACTTTTAACTACAGCAAGGTACTTCTATTCACAACGTAAGGTAAATGTCTACAAAAACGGCAATTGATCTACAAAAACGGCAATTGGTCTACAAACAAGGTAAATTCCGCACGACACTGCAGGAGAATCCCGACGTAAATATAATCGGTACGCCTCTGTATATATCACGGAATGTGCAGCTGACTAATCAAATTAAATGTAAACGAAAACGAACCATCAACGGATGCAAACTCGGCAATATCAACCAAAACTTCTCAAAGACGCATTTAAGATACGAAAACGTAAAAAATCACTTTTTACGTAGATATTATTCAACATACGAAGGAACGTGGTCCACAATAGAAGGCGGCCATTAAAACGTCCGACGCAATGCCAAAGGTAATTATCGAAATCGTTTCAAACGTAATGCTCTAAAGGTAATTCGCTAAACGTTTTACCTAAACGTTTTTCTTGGTCTAGAAGTTTTACCCCTTTTTTTTGAATGGGAAACAACAAAGCGCTTGCAATTCACGCAGGAAGCAAATCGGAAAAATCAGAGGGCAGCCGCTAGAGAACCCGCCGGGTCACGCATCTCCCACTTAAACCAAATAACGCGCGACTATTCAAAATTAAACTACCCAAAATTAATTGAAAGCGTAAACGTGGAAATTGACACGTTACAGCGTGTGCAAGAAATACCAAAGAAAATCATTTGTGTTACCGTAATTATGCTGGATCCAGTATAGCAATGGAGCATGATATTATTATCGAAGGGTTTTCACGTAGTGAAAAGGATTATGGATTACGTTATAAATACATGATAGGAGATGGCGATTCTAGCGTTTTCGCGAAAATATTACAAAATGTTTCTTACGGACGGTCAGTTGAAAAACTTGAATGTGCCAATCATGTGACGAGGGCGTTAACGTCAAATCTACATAAAATTTCTTTAAAAACTATCTTCCCCATAGAATGTCGTAGAATTTTGAAGGCAAAGATTAATAGATTTACGATAAATCTCAGAACGGCTATAGCCAGATCGAAAGATGTTTCTCTGTTGAAAACGGATTTGAAAAATCTTTCCTTTCACATTTTTGGTTTCCATGACTATTGTAGAGACGAAGTCTGCCAGAGAAAACACCTCAACGAAGAAAATCTCACTGTTATAATGAAACAATCTGGACTATTTGAAGAGATTGAAAAATGTATGGATAATGTTGTTAGAAAAGCAGATCGTTTAAAGCGGAATGTAACAACTAATTTTGCTGAAAGATACATGTCTTTAATTGCAAAGTTTTCCGGAGGAAAACGCGTTAATTACACCACAGGAGGTTCCTACCAAAGACGTTGTTTCGGAGCTGGATTGGCTTTTAATTCTGGACCATCTTGGCATCTTTCTTTTGCTTCAAACACTTACCTAAAAGATTATGTCAAAGACGAGAAAGAATGCGACAAAACAAATATATCAAACGAAAAAATATTTCAACAAAAAGCGCATTGCAATGAGAACTTCCGCTGGCACGGACCAAAATTACGGACCTAATGCACAAGAAGCTTTACCTGACTTATCGGATGTAGAAATGGAAACAAAAAGCAACATATTCTGTCGAGTTTGCAAAATCAAGCAGATAATTTGGAAAAAATAGAAAGGGACACTCTCGGACAACACCAGAATTCTTTATGGTATGATATGCGTCGAAACCGAATAACTGCTTCTAATTTTGGAACGATATGCTTTCGGCGAAAGACGACATCTTGTCATAATTTGCTTAAAAGGCTTCTATATTCTGCGAATTCTACAGAAGTCACAAATTTACCACCTTCCTTGAAATACGGAAGAATTTATGAAAAAAGCAATTGAAATATTTACTGCAAAACTAATTTGCAGGTGTCGGCTTGTGGTCTCTTCGTGGATAAAGATAATCCGTTTCTAGGTGCGTCACCGGATGGACTGATTGGAGATGACGATATAGTCGAAGTGAAATGCTTATTTTCAATTAGAAACAATAACATAAGGGAAAGTGCAAAAGTAAACAAAAAATTGAGCGTTAAAATTAATAATAGTGGAAACGGTTGTTTGGAACTAAAAAAAACATCACTATTACTTCCAAATTCAAGGACAATTAAATATTTCAAAAAGGAAGAAGTGTTATCTTATTCTGTATACCGACAAAGATTGTGAAATATTAGAAATTAATAGGGAGGTCGAATTTTGGTCTAACACCATGTTGCCAAAATAAAAAATTTTTTATTTAAATTGTGTTTTGCCGGAATTGGCGGATCCGCGAATTCCTCGAGGACTTGTCGCCCGCGATTCCGCTTCGACAATCGAAGCGAGATTGCTGCTGCCAAATCGCAATAAACAAAAATAAAATATTTTTGTGTTATTTTTCATAAACTTTGTGTTTATTTTTGTATTATTTATTAAATATATGTTTTCTAAAAATAACTTGATCTTTTTCATTACCTAGCCGCCACTAATCCGTTTTAATCCAGAACTGTGTATTTACAAAAGGACTTTCCTGTCGGAATAATAAGTACGTTGTCGGTACTTATAACAAGTAATTAGCTCCGCGCGGTAGAAACTGTAACCAATCAACCGAAGTCTTTTGTTTACCTTTAGGTTGAATATTAAATAAAATTGAAATATACGAGATTCTTTCAAATGTGTATCTAACATTAATTTGTTTAAAATAATACTGTAAAACTTGGTAAATCAATAATGCTCAATAGTCAATACTTTCTCATTTAGATTATATTATTTTATTTATAGATATAGATATGGATACCAATTATTATTAATTACATAAATTTGATTTAATTTTTATATAAATTACGTTATTACCAAAATATTATGTCAATAATAATTTCTGCTTATAATTTATTATTATGGGTCACGGTCATGCTTCGTCGGGCTTCAGCAGGTATTTACCCGAAATCGTAGTATCCCGTTTGAAACTTATGAATGACGAAAGTAGACTTTTAGAAATGTTCATTTGAAATAGAGGAGTATTGTGTGTGGCCTAAATATTTTGTTACGAATTTTCTATGTGGTGCTACCACCTTAAGTACCTATACCAACTGAACCTTACCGATAATGAGATTTGTCCAGATAATTAAGTAGGTGCAATTATTTGTATTACAAACATACTGATTATTCGCAAATAAGGAAGTGCTATTAGAGACAAAGGTAAAGAAAACCATTAATGAGCCTATTATGATGAATTGATTAAAAAAAGAAAACAAATTCCAAAGATTTAACCAAATTAACAATAATACATTACCTACTAGGTAATTAAACAACTTTTGCATTTCTTCTATTATCTATAGCACCTTAAAAAATACCTACCACTTTCAAATGTAAATGTTTAATTACCAGTAAAGTGTTCTCATTAAAATAACAAACAAAAATTTGTATAACGTTATTTTTTGTAAAAAATTGTATACCCATCCGTAAAAAAATAAATAAAAGAAATAAAAGATACGCCGCTGCACTGCTAAGAAAGGATTAAGTATTCTATTCAACACACAAAAGCTCTTATTGGTTATTGTTGACGGTCAAACTGAACTTTTTATATCATATTTTTAATAACATTTATCATATTAAATAATTTTTATGTTCAACGTTGCATACAGAGTTTCATGTAGAATCTAAAAATGTCAGTCAACTAGTATGGTGCTATTTGAAAATCAGAAGTTGATATCAATTACTCGTAATCGGAGCATTGTATCAAAATTTTATAAAAAATAAAAAATGTCCGGAAGTATGTCATACATACTTTCCCAAAGTTTCATACCGCTAATCCTCGCGGTTTTCAAGATATAAGCAGGTTTCCATACTTTTGGATAACCCTGTGTATGTTTAATGAATTATACCGCAATGTACTATTTACATAAGAACAAATCTATTTAGTCATACATGTTTTTAATGTTGTTTGTCTTATATTCTGGGTCAATTTATTCAAATGATTATACAATTCTATGTGCTCAGCCTGCAGCACGAAACGTCGCCAGAATTACACCGTAAACTGTGTGTTATATTTGCCCCTCCTATAAGAAGGCTACGTTTCAATCAAATTACTAATTGAGGTGAAAATGAACCAACCTACGACCAAGACTTGTTCTTTTCCTAATAAGTAAATTATTTCTAATTTCAAAATAAGTTATCTAAACAAATTATATATGTTATATGATTGAGTTAGTACAGCGCAGCGGTTAGAAAATTATTCGATGAACTCAAATTACCTTGTAGCATTGTTTAGAATATTGAAATTAATTACCCAGAAAGTTAGAAGTTAGGTCTATAAATTTAATGCAAATACATAATAAATGCCCCGTTGTATAAATAATGGTAAGTGCATTAAGTTTGGATTTATAGAGATATTACGTCTGGGAACTTTTAAAAGTGATTAATACAATTTGATTAAATTTAAAGAGAAACTTTATATAAATTATGGCGTTTATCGTTTATTAACTTAAGAATAGGATTAGAACTAATATCCTTTCAATTCTACCTTTACGTGACTGAAATAATAGTTAAGGGTTTCCGAAAGGTTGTCATTTGAATATAAATCTTCGTCATCGTAAATTATTTAAGTCAAAGAGTTAAAAGGGTCAACAACATTCTTAAGCCGGACGAGAAATTCTATATTGAACCATAATGTTAAATAAAAAAGAGATTGTCAATAATAGTTTGCACGGATGTTTAAGACAAGGATTTATGTGCTTCCCGTTTAGAAACGTAAGTAGTGAATATTTTAATAACTCCATGCCTATGTTTTAAATAATTAATGATTACTATTACATTAATTACAAAACAAAAGGCATAAGAATATAGATATTTTATCAATACATTATTAATAATATGCTGAAATAAAAGTTCTGTTTTACCGACTAAGCACCCTACTACTTTAACCTCACTTTGTGCTTGTTGGTATATCCAATTAAACTCCCCCGAAAATGTAACTATCTATGACTACTATTATGAACACGTTTTTTTACATAGCTTCAATATATAGGGTGTTTAAAAAATACGTTTCGATATTTGGCCCACTTATAGATCTCATCAGTACAAACAAAAAAGTCAAAATAAACATAAGTCCAGAAATCAACCGTTTCCGAGATTCAACCAGTTTTTGAAATTAAAATAATTTACGCTCAGTAGAAGTGATTTGTCGTATTTATCAAGTCAGCTAAGGAAGTTGGTAAACCAAATGTTTCATTTATTTCAACGAACAAATATCAATATAGATACAACATTTTAGTTACAAATGATTCTTAAAGAAGTTTAACATGTCCTCCTTCCATTTGTATACACATTTCGCATCTCCGTAAAAGTGAACGCCGCACTCTCTCAAAGAGTCCCGGATTTGTACGAACAGTCTGGCAGGCATGTTCAATTCGTTCTCGCAACTCATCTAAATTATTCACAGGACTTGAATAAACTAATGTCTTTAAATACCCCCAAATGCAAAAGTTGAGCGGAGTGAGGTCGGGAGATCTAGGTGGCTATGCACCTACCATTGTAATTTTCGTTTAGGTGATTTCTGACCAAGACTGCATAATGCGCAGAAGCTCCATCGTGCATCAAAACAAAACTTGAAACATAAAACACATCTTTTGCTTCAGCGCCATTAAAACACTATTTTACACTATTCCCTCTAAAAATATAAAAGTAAATAACGGCTAGTACCAACTTAGTGAAATGTTACTATTTACTGCCAACTTAACTAAAGTGTTTACAGTTTGTTAAGCTTGAATTACGTTATACTTTTTTCGTCTAGATTCTCGTTTGATTTTGTTTCGAGGCCAAACTTGTATAATGTAAATCAGAAAATTGCATTTGATTTCCGTTCGGGTTTCTCAAATAGAAATATGCAACCCGCTATATTCTTCGTTTGATTTTGGTGCAAGTTCAGAATTGCCAACTGCGAAACAGAGTATTGCGACATAACTTTGTTTTTTAGTCCGATTGACTAGTGTTCTGTTTTGTAAAACAAGTGTATTTAATTTTGATTAAAGTTTTTCACATTTTATTATGAACGATGGTTTACAAGTGGTCTTCAGACATAACCAAAACTTTAATTTCGTTATATGAATTACAACCAGTTTAATTAATACTTAATTGATTTAAATAGTTTAATTATCCGAACTATCACAATAAAGTGATGCGACACAACGGCCTGGAAAATATTTGTTCGGTATTGGCTTGTTTAACTAAAGATATTATAAACACCGAAGACGTTCTAAAAAAAATAAATAATTTGAGAAGTCAATTTTTGGAAGCGGTTCGACACCAACGCAAAATAGGAGCAAGTGGCAGTGCAGCCGTTCCAAAACCCAAGTGGTGGCTATATGACCACATGCAATTTTATTGCCATATTGCAAAGTAGACGGTGGCCAATCAAATTGCAAATCTTATCGATGCCATCTCTAACACCGGTTGAGAGCTGCAGTTCCAACAGCGAAGTAGAAGCAATCTCCATCGTCTGATGAAACGGATCCGCAGGAAAATGATGTCGATAACGTGTTGGTACATAAATTCAGCAGTTTATTTCAATTTAAATGGACTTTATTAATTGTAGAACGTTGAAGTAGAAGAATGAGCTTCAAATGGACTACTCTCTTCATGTCGGCCACAGGAAACCCCCTAAAAAAAGAAGAAAGAGGCTAATGACGAAGTTAATGCAGTAGCAGCAGAAGCCATTAGAAAAATTGCTGAAGACGAATGAGACGGCGTCAGCAAAAAAATTGCTGCTCTGTCTAATTTTATTAAATTTGAATTGAAACACTGCGAATACTTTCTATAGCATCTCACCAAGGACCTAATTCCAATACATTCCATAAAATTATGCAAAACGCAACATGCTTGCGTAATTAAGGTCATTTTGTAACGTGACAAACTAAGGGTGTTCAAAAGAATTCTAAACTTTTGGGCCATAGTTCCGAAAGCATTTTCAACAACCCTTCTACTCCGGCTCAGTCCGTAATTGAAGATCCTCTCTTCTCGAGTCATATTCTTAAAAGGATATGGTTTTAAAATGTGAAGCTGTAATGGGAATGCTGCATCAGTCAAGAGGATGTAGGGCAGAGGATTTGTCAATTGGGGCAATGGTTTGTCTTCTGGTAAATTTAAAGATTGCCAAAGCAAAATCGCATTTTTGGAACACACCTGAAAAATGAATAACATTATTAGATCGAATAAACAATCTGATAATTTTACCTCCATCACTAACTCTCCCATTTGTACATACATCAATATATAAAAATTTGTAATTGGCATCTACAATTGCCAGTAAAACAATACTATGCGTGCCCTTATAGTTATAAGTTAACCTGCACTTCTAGGAAGCTTAAAACAATATGTTTGCCATCGATAGCTCCAACAGCATTAGGAATGTTCCACACATGATAGAACTGATCGGCCATTTGTTGCCAGTCGTCACTTTTTTCAGGCACCTACGTTCAATAAACAACAAAAATTCCATTATATTCAATAAATAAGACTCCTTATCATTAAATATAGTGGTTGTAAAACTACTGTTAATACCTCTGGAACAAACTTCGAAATTGTGCAAGCTGCAATTCTTGGACTATACGACAAACTTTTAAAACTTTCTCCTGCGGCAAGAAATCTTAAAGTGACCATCAGTCTAAATTTTGATGAAATGCTATATCTAAATTGTGTATCTGATTTTTAATATAATTTTCAATAAGAATAGTTTTTCAAAACTCTTTTGATTCATTCTTAAAAAATGTCTACTTGACTCTTCATCTTCAATCAAAAGTTCATTTTTGACAAAACGACAAGCCCCTAATGTTAACAACCAATTCTTACTCCATATACGTCTTCTTCTCATCTTTGACTTTTTACTATATTCGTAATTTTCACAATTGTAAAAATTTTTTTCAATTTTATTTCTTTTTCAACACAATCAACAAATACACGACACTTTTTGCTCTTCAACCCCGCTATACTCAAAAATAAAAAACAATCACTATATTCTTTGTTTAGAGTGGTATGAAAGTCATCGATGTAAGTGTCCTCTATATCGAAGTAAGTTAAGCAAAAATCGAAAGAAACTCGAATCGTTCTGGAATACAAAAATCGAACGAGAATCTAGACGAAAAAAAGTATAATGTAATTCAATCTTTAACAGAATTTTGGTCTTATTCTGTATTTGTAATTTTGATAAACGATTAATTTGGAAAATAATAATTCAGATTTTTTGAGCAAGTTTGTATGTAGTCAGTTTGAGACTGATATTTAAAATGAAATATATTTTAAATATATTAAAAGAAATAATTCATTATATAAACTTAAAAATGTATTATTGTTTTCATTTAAATTAGAATTAATTCAAAGATTTATAATTTTATAAAAATATTTCTAAATATTATTAAATACTTATGCATTTAGATTACACAATTTTTTTAGTTCTTGTCAAAAAAGTCATGTTCCAAAATTTGGTAAATTCCACCTTCAAACCTAGCAATGTAGTTTATCTATTGGGTAGTTAATTGTTTGTTAATTATCCAATTAATTTTGAAGTTTACTGTTGAAAACCACTGCTCTTTACCAGTATGACAAAATACTCTTCGTGATTATAGTGTCGTGATGCCTTTTACAAGAATTAAAATTTACATAATAAAGAGATTCTCAGATTAACTTTTTTATCGTAATATGCGATACTTTTTGCTTTTTTCGAATTATACGAAACAAATTCTAAATCAATTTATGTGAACCTTTTTTTTAATCATTTCTATTACGGAATGACGTAACATTCCTCTTTTACTCTAATTAAATTTGAACAAGAAGAAGAAGATTGAAGTTTCTGAAATTCATAGGTACCTATTTAATGTAAATATTTTTTTCTCGAAAATACGTTATTTATTACAACTTCATTTTAATAAGATACATGGATTTAAGAATGTTAAATCAACCATATTTATATCAATGATATATTTTTGTACGACAACAATTTTAGTTTAAAAATATAATTATACATCTAAAATTGCGTTAGTTTTTTTATTTCAAATGACATCAAAAATCCTAAATTCAAGTATAACATGAGAAGCCTCAAATAGAGAAAGTTTACCGTCGTCGGGCATCAACAAAAGTACCTACTATCGGTTTCAAAAGTAAGACTTTTAGAATGTTATAATTTATTTATTTGATTGTTTTGAAAGTATGTACCTTGTACATATCTACTAAAATAAGTGCAAAAAATAGCCCTTTTTTTTATTTATTATCAATAACTGCCGAAGAAGTCTACTTACAAAATTTGACATTTATTGATTCTTAGTACATATGTACAAAGGAAAACAAAACTTTCAAAACAATTGAAGGCCAAATAAAAAATTATAACATTCTAAACTCAGGTGTCTTGCTTTTTGAAGGCGATAGTATACATGCCAGTTTCAAAATTACAGCACAAATGCCTCTCTTCCGAAATTAGCAAAATATGGTGTAACTCCTATTGTTTGATGAACTGAAGTCTGTAATGCCTAAGCAACTTTAAGTTAATACTGATCTTAACGTCTCGATTAACTCTTTCCACGGAATTTGCATAATATAAAGGCATACATTATGTAGATATTTAAACTCTTTACAAATTTTTGGGATTTCTTTTGACCGAAACTGTGATCCATTATCGCAAATTAATCTATGAGAAGTGACATAGAATATTGCTGAAGCAGTAGTAGTTCTCAAAGGAATAAGCACAACATATTTGGTGAAATACTCAAAGATGACCAAAATTGCTGTGTAATCTTTTGTTGAACGAGGCAAAGGTCTACATAAATCACAGTCTCGATATCGTCCAGCTGGAACTCTTTGATCCGATTTAGTTTGAGCGTATAGTTTGCAAGATTTTACATATTTAGTTGTATGACACAACGTGATCCCATGCTTTGCGATGGCACATTTCCCTATTTGAGGCGCCAGTCGGTTCTTGAGGATTGCGCAACCAAAGTAGTGAATAGTAGTGATCAGTAATAAACTTGGAACGATAGCCCTTTAAGTATGGTCGTAGTTATTCTATTGCAAAAATAGCCGCTAAACATTTGCGCTCGGAAGTCAAAAACTTTTCAGCGGTAATCAACGAACAACTGAGATAACAGATCTGTTTTTTTTTAACTTTTGTAAAAACTTTTTTACAACTACTTGACCAATTCCAAACTCTGTTCTTGTGCAACAATGAACATTGACAAATTTTTGTAATCTGTGTAGACTAGTGATGGGAAAATTCTGGTAAATGTAAACAATATTATAAAACACGTTAAGACTTTTGCTGCCTTGGGTTAATTTTAATGTTAAATGCTTTTTATTATTTAATATAAGGATGCTACAACTCATACATAGTAAGTGAGCTTACCTCTAAGTCATATACATATTTTCTGTATTTGTATTTAAGTTTATGTTTCTCGCCAAAAGTTTGAATTACTTTATATTGTATTAGTTCTAAGCGTATCAGTTTGAGACATCAAAGGGGCTGCTGCAGGGGTGCTCAACATCACCAACATTATTCAAGATCTTCATAGAACATACTCTGAAAGGATGGAAGAGTAAACGCGAAGGAATGGGAGTACCAATCAGAAATGAATACTTGTATACTCTATGTTACGCGGACGATCAAGTAGTTGTTGCACAAGACGAGGAAGACTTAACCTACACGATGAGAAAGCTGAATGACTTTATATCTAGCAACAACACAAGAAGAATTACAGAATTTTCAAGTGGATGAAGATATAGAAATAAAAGCTACGGAAAAGTTCAAATATCTAGGATTTACAATACCAAAAAATGCAACAACAGAAGAGGAAATAAAAAATAGATTGGGACAAACGAGATCTTGCATTCGGCAACTTCATCCAATAATATGGGACAGACAACTCACAAAAAGCACGAAAACCAGAATATATAACACACTTGTACAGAGTATAATGACATACGGAGCGGAAGTCTGGGTTATAAACAAAGGAAATGAAAGAAAAACCAGAGCAGCAGAAATGGAATATTGGAGAAGATGTTATGGAATAACCAGGACGGAAAGAATAAGGAACGAAGAAATAAAAAGAAGAATGGGAGTCGAGGAAGACATAATACAATATATAGAAACTAAAAGACTGTTATGGTACGGACATGAAGACGATCGGATGAAAACAGATGGATCAATAGAATAACAGACTGGAGGCCCCAGGAAGGAGAAAAAGGGAAGACCGAGAATATCGTGGAGGGATGAAGTAGATAAAGCGATGGAAAGAAGAGGTCTGAAAGAGAATGACTGGTATCAACGAGAAGAATGGAAAAACTGGCTGAAGGAAGGTAGACGGCGACAGCCGTAGGACCCTTACATATGTATGTATCAGTTTGTTTGGATATCTCTGTTTGCATTAATGTTTATTTACTTTATAAATCAATCGTGTTTCAATAGTAGTAAATACCTATATACCTATATGCCTCTATAAATACAAGGTGTCCATCTATAAATTGACACATTTTAACAACTTATAACTCGAGAACGGAAAAAGATATCGACAGGCACATTTTCACTAAACTTCATAAATATAATTCAAGTTACTGTTGTCATTGTTGCCACATGTAATTCTTTTAATGGAAATTGATGAGAAAAAAATTAGGTTTTTTTTAATCAAAATTGTAAGTTTAGTTTAAATAGGACACCCTATAATTCTTAACATCATTGGAAAGGCCATTTCTTGTTCTTTCCAAAGATGTATACACTGTTGGCATTAACCCACGTTTTTAGGGAATAATTTACTTTTTCATGTAGTAAATAAGTCCAATTGTAGTGGTATCGATGGTTTAAATACTAAAATAGTAAAATTATGCTGTCCCATAATTTTGTCTTATCTGACTCACATAATAAATTGCTGCATACTTGCAAGTAAGTTCCCAGCAGTATGAAAGATATTAAAAGATTTCAGGCCAATAAGTTGCCTATATTTTCTAAAATTGTTGAAAAAATTATTTGTGATCAAATTCAAAACTTAATTTACATTCGGTATTACCTGAAACGCAATCGGGTTTTTGTAAAGGTTACAGTTGTACAACTGCTCTAGCCCATGTAACAGATGATTTAATAACAGTCCTATTTATTACTTGCCATTCTTTATTATGTTGGTTTTGGAAAATCTACAATAAAACTATTATAAAGTCACTTTAATGACCGAAGCCAAAAAGTACAATTACGTCAGAAACCTTCTAAATTTAGATTAATTAATAAAGGAGTTCCCCAGGATCTATTCTTGAACCAATACTGTTTATCATTTACACATCAAATTTTCATAATCACATACAAACTTGCTCTATACATATGTTCGCAAATGATACTCAATTTTACTATTCCTTTAATATGAAAGATCGTCTAAAATATATTAAACTAATAAATGAAATAGCATTTCTGCTATAGCTAGACAACATCCCCTGCTAGTTAACGTTGAAAAATCAAATGTCCTTGTTTTTGGAAAACCTAATAACATAAGTGAGTGGCGAGTATCTGTCAATTTTGCATCAATAACAATAAAATTCCTGAATGTATGGATACGCGTAATTTAGGGTTAATTATAGATAAGCCATAAAGTAACCTCAAGTTCATTTTTCCTCATAGAACTTCACCCTTGATTGGGTATAGAAACTATGTGTGATACTTTGGTTTTATCTCATTTTTCTTACTGTTCCGAAATATATGGCACTTTAATTACGAAGAAGGTTAGCGCCTTTTTTCCCGCTGCATTTCCGTGATGTATTTTGGAAGTTGAATAACTGAAGTAACAAAATCAATAAACGTTTATGTTAGCGAGTGTTTCATTCTCGTCTAAAATAACTACCACCGACAATGAAATCAAAAGGTGCGAACAAAAAATATAACGCCTACAAAACTCATGTTTGAGGCTAATACTTGGAATAAGGAAATATGACAGAATATCACACAAGCTTTAGGAAATAAACTTTGGGGCGTAGCGAGGCAGTCACACTTGGGGGGACAAACAATTAAAATATGCCAACTATAAAAGGTATTAAACGTATATCTACATTTTTTTATTATTAGGTAGAGTAGAAGTTTAAATTTTCAAAATTAAAAATGCAAAATGTAAAAATAAAAAAACACTTGTTACTGGTCCAAGAAAGCGAGAAAACCGATTTCACATGTTTTAAAATATTCAGGGTTCAGTCCTTACTTCTTAAAGCTCTCGCTTTGCTACATTTATGGATTTACTCCAATTTTTCTGTTTAGCTGAACCCAGTATTTCACAACCTTTTTCAATTCAAGCTTGTCGAGGATATATTTTTCGCATGCAAAAATCATGAGAGATTTCAGTCTCAAATCGGCCGTTCGTTCGATGCTACTGTAACAGGCACAGTAAGGCTAACTGACATGCCCAATTTGTCAGGTTTAACAGCATTTTCATTTTTTCTGAAATCTTGGCCACATCAGCATTCAAGAACAGTCCTTCCACTGATCGTACAGAACTTATATTTCTGCAACGAGAACACCTGGCTCCTGAGGACGGATGTTCTCTAGAAACAAGGCAATAAGATCTGCAATTTTTTCAACCCTGAGATTTTCACGTTTCAGTGGTGTTCAAAACTTCATAAATCGTCCGAATTGCATTAACGCAAGATTTTAGATTGTCGGTCATGAGAAAAAATAACGTGTCTAATACTATTTTAAATTGTTGCCTGTAGTACTGAGTGACATTGAAAGTAACCTGGTTGTCTCGATTGCCATCTAATCGTAAAGGCAGTACCCGTCTTCGCTGTTGTCGAGCAAATTCTCCTTCAGTGTCTACGTTCTGTGACTTTGCAAATGAGATTGCAGCTTCCACCAAGCTATCTATCTGCGTGTCTATGTTCGTAAAGTTGAGTGACTTGATAGTACTCTCTAAGCATACCACAGCGTCAACGATGTTTAGCTCTATAGTTTTTAGAGTTTCGGTCAATAGCTTAAATTTATACACAACGTTTTTGGTAAATATCAGCGATGCAATAAAGTTTAAGGTAAGCATCCTAGTTTTCAACCCATATGCCTTTGTTCTCGTTTTCGAATCAAATTTCTTTGTTTGAGACGGTAGAGTCAAATCTTCCAGAACTTCAATGATTACCTCAAAAGACGTCCAGACCTCTCGGCTCTTGCCGTCCATCTTATTTTTGAGAGATTGCGTAATTTTGGTGCTTTCAGAAAAAAAGTCGTATAGCTGCTCTAAAATACCAAACATGTCGTCAATTATAAGACTGGTGTTACAGCTGTGTTCCACGCATGTGTTTGTCTTATGAGCTTGGCAAGGTATGTACGGAATGTCTCTGCGTACAATCTCGGATAATTTCTATTGCGTACCGTTGAAGACCCCGAACATGCTACTTCCATAATCATAGGTCTGGAACACAATATCTCTAGTATCGAGTCCACTCTTTATTATTGTCTCCGTGATTAGGCCTAGTCCCGTTTTGTTTTTTGCTTCAATTATGTCGAGTAACCTTTCTTTTGGATTTTCAATGCTGTCCACAAACCTAACTCCTACAGCTAGACGATTCTGGTGGGATGCATCAGGGGTTGTGTCGGCCATGATTCCGTAAAGTTCAGCCTCTTTAACTTCCTGTACTATTATTTTCTGTACTGATGTGCCAAGGATATCCATCATTTCGTTTTGACATTCTGGACACATATAAGTGACGTGGTAAGGATGGAATCGAGTATCTTCCAACCACTTTTTCATCATCGAGCAATTCGGAAAATGAGATATACAATTTGCCTGAAGTTTCCATTTTCGTCATCATCGTGTCCCCCTGTCTACTAAATGTTACTGAAATATAGATGTTTTACTTAGAGAAAGATAGCAATATGGCGGTGTGGGTAGCTGTAGCATTAAAGGGCGTAGCAGTTTCGTGCCAACACGATTTCCATAGGAAATATATTGCTCAGATATGTTTTTTAATTTAAAACTGTGAAGATGTGCTACGTCCTTCGGTAGTTGATGACGTAGCTTTTAGTGCTCCGACAACTTTTGGCCAATGGGGTGGGTGTAGAGTTCAGTAAAAAAAATATATACCTTTATGGACGCCAGGTCTAGCCAAGAAATGAGCCCAGACGACCATCTGGACCAGCGTAATCTCAACTGCCACAACGTTACACAAAACAACAAAAAAAATTGAAAGAAGTGAATAGACACCACTGTAAATTACACAAAAATAAAATTAAAAAATTTAATAGCAACAAAAAAAATTATTTGTTAGAGGATGATCGACTCACATAATAATAATTAAAATATTAATGAAAAAAAAACTATTCAAAGTAGAATACGTTAAGGTCAAAGGAACACCCAATAGTTTTAATTTATAAAAGTTGGCGACAATGTGGGTTGCTACAATCGTTTGTATTATAATCTCCAATATTCGGCTTAGATTTAAATTCGTTACTGTTTTTGATTAGGATTAATATTTTTATTTTGTTCTGCAGAGTTGGTTTATTAATTTGTTTTATTTATTTTATTTTGCAAATTCCTTTGGGACCCGACACGTGTACAAATAAAATTTTATCATCGGTGTTCTGAACGAACATCAAAAGTAAAAGTGAAAATCAAATAAGTAATTAAATGTATTTACAACAAAAATCTTAGAACTTGTTACAATTTAAAATTTAAGTGAAGTATTTGTGGTCTTCTCCAATCTTAACGTGTGTGTTTTGTGAGTTGCCTATTTGTTGGTGTCTTCCCGCCAGTCCAAA
Source organism: Abscondita cerata (assembly GCA_030710515.1). Taxonomy (NCBI): domain Eukaryota; kingdom Metazoa; phylum Arthropoda; class Insecta; order Coleoptera; family Lampyridae; genus Abscondita; species Abscondita cerata. The sequence goes on from JALBCR010000339.1 coordinate 126,579, forward strand.
ATTTTGTATTTTTAAAAATCGGAAATACTTCTTATCAAAATTTATCAAAATAATAAGCCCAACTTTTTGTTTTCCTTTTCCGTTCTAACGGCATTAATGGTTTAACCATAGTCTGGATGTGTACAATTGACTTTGTGCTTCAGCATTTATTTGGTTCTAAACAAGGTCATCTACAAAAATATTACGTTCTATTGATTTATTTGTACCTTAATACAGATCGTAATTAGTAAATTCTCAGGATTTGAGTACACATTTACATGCAAGCCGCCCACCACCTTAGGTAAGGCCATTTTAGTTTCCGAGCGTCCACATGTTATTTTTTTTTCTTATTGTCCCTAGGCTTCTTACTTTCCTCCAACTATCTGTTGTCGATTGCAGCTACAAGATGAAGCCATTTACTGTCGATATTAGTTCGACCTCCCAATACTTCACCTTGTTGTCTTGGGCCAGATTTTGTTGTCTTTCGCCGGGCTGGAACCACACCCACGACCCATAACATCAAAGACAGCTCCTGTTCTCGAGCCTTCAAGAGTAACAGTACCTAGACACAATTTATGGTTTTTATTACTTACAACCAATCCACCAAGTGATATCGGCAAGGAGTTGACGGCAACTGCAATCATATCTTCACTAGCAATACTACCATACTTTCAACAGGTATGGTACCTGGTATGGTATCATCGCGTTAACATTTAATTTAAATCGATATCGATCGTCCGGATTAAGCATTTATTTTAGGTTAAGAATCATTTGGTTTAGGAAAATTTTATACGTGAATACGGTTTATACCACATTGTTTCTTTTTGGTTTTATTGGTTATGGTAATAAATTAAACATATTAGGTCAATAATTTTTTTTATTTACCTTTTTAATTACAATCTTTTAATTTAAAAGAATTTTGTAATAAATTACTATTATGCAACAGGATTAAAATAATGATGTTGTTAAAAAAAAAAGAGAAACAAATATTTCTTAATTTAATAAATACGATACGACAATAAATGAAAGTTTATGAACCCCTTTCCATTAACTTAATTCTTTATTAAGCATGTGTACTGGGGGTGACACCACTGGCACCCACCCGGTGATCAGGAGCTAGGCTTTGTTCCGGATGTACAGGTAGCAAATTCAGGGGCCAGTAGGAACGCCAAAATCAATTCTGGATTCGGAGGTGTCCACTAATTACATCACGAAGTAGAACGGATGGGTTGATTAATAAACCAATACAGAATGGACACAGAAATGTAAATTGAGGAATAAGAGGTGAGAATATACCCCTCATAAAAATGCTATAAAAGTAAATCAATAGTAAAATAAAGAAATGATTCAACAAAATTTTCCAACAAAAAGATGGTTGCCTTTACAAGTAGGAAAAATCGTGAAAACTGGCGCGATAAGAATCCCTATTTTTAGGAAAAAATTTCTTCTCACAAAACTACCAGATTGAAGACAAATTATTAATTGAATGAATACGGATAATCCCTAATTTTTAATTTATAAAAAGGCAAATTGCTATTCCGTATTCAATCCACAACTAGTTCACGTAAAACTCAAAACCTGATATCCACGACCCGAGCTGATAATTCAAAAATTCCAGAAGATAACAATTTGAAACAAACGGCATTTTAACCGCCCAAAGAAAGCAACACAAAAATACAACCAATAGAAATAAATAATTATAGAATGATTTAAACAAACATGTTTCTACCGAATAAAAAGGACCCAGAGTGCGAATATTCAAGATGGCATCTACTTTTTCTGGATCAACCCTCAGACCATTTTGTGGATAACGTAACCAAGATATTTCAATTCCGATTTGCAAAATTCACACTTATCCTTAGAAACTGTAAGCCCCGCAGCAATGAGTCTATCCAAAACTTTCGTAAGTATTTCTACGTGCGCATTAAAATCAGGCGAAATGACAATAATATTGTCGATATAGACGAAACAGGAAGGTTCTAAATCGGCACCAAGTACTCTATCAATAAGTCTCTGCCAAGTGGCAGGACTATTCGACGAACCGAAAAGTAACTTTTTAAAATGAAATAAACCTCTGTCGGAAATTGTAAAGGCGGTATACTCTCTACTCGATTTCTTGAAAAGAATCTGATGAAACGCGGATTTAATGTCTAGGGAACGTAGATATTTTGCCCCTTTCAAACGATCAAGTATAGCCGAAACGTAAGGAAGGGGATACGCATCTTTTTATGACGCTGTTTAACTTCCTATAATCGACCACAAATCTGTAGGTGCCATCCTTTTTAGGAACTAACAAAATAGGAGACGACCAGTCACTATTTGAGGGTTCGATAATGTTTTATTTAAGCAGCTTTGAAACTTCTTCGTCGATATGCTTTTGTATTATAGGTGATACCGGATAATACCTCTGTTTAATTGGAGGATAATTGGTAATTATCTCATGCTCTATAAGATGTGTCGTACCTATAGAATTTCCCATTTGTGTAAATTTGTTCATATGCAGTAAGCGTGGTGTCGGAATCCCTTAGTTTTGCTGATTGGTGTGCCGTAAAGAGAATTTTTAGACACTTAAGAAGTACATCAAAAAAATATGGATTGTTATACCAACATGATTATAAGTTGGGTGAAATGGAATGCTACAGTGGCGCAGATTTTGCTAACGAGTCTGAGACTCGACGGTCGAGAACTGGCGTAGTGTGCAAATATTCTGGTGCAGCTATAACATGGTTAAATCCAAAACTGAAGTGCGTTAGTGTATCTATGACAAAAGCTGAATATGTTGCTTCAACTGAAGGTGCGAAAGAAGTCGCATTTGAGTGAACCGTTTTCTCATGGAAGTGACACAATTAAAAACAATTCCTACACTTTTAATGGACAATGCAGGTGCAATTAAACTAACATCAAATCCATAATTTTACAAGCGTACAAGCACATTGAAGTGCGATACCATTTTGTGATGGAAAAGTTTACTAAAAACGCTTTAAATGTGAACATGTCAGCAGTGAAAATCAGTTGGTTGACATCCTTACGAAACCACTGTCTCATATAAGGTTTACATTCCTAAGAAATATTTTTGGCTTGATTACTCTGTAAACTTAATGCTGGTTAAGAATTTGTTATCGTACGATTATTATTACCTATGTTTAAATATCTATTGTAATATCGGTAGCTTCTTATTCCATTCATATGTTGAAAATTTAAATTTAAGAGGATGTGTTCATGTATTGATATTTAAATTGTAAAAATTAAAACTAGACAAACTTTCGTTTCCTTTTTTGATGGAGTCTTAAAGTTTTTGATTTATGTTTAAATCTAGTTTCAATAGACAATTAACAACTTGCTCTTAATTGATAAAATGAACAGTTATTAATAGTCTCATGGCCGGGGATCATGGGACAGGGATTAGGGGAACATACTGAAAAGATTTAAGGCCGACCTTGATGATGGCCACCAAAATTTTTCCACCTCTCGATATTTAAAAATTAATACACATTATGGAAATAAAATGTTTGTATTTTATAGAATCATACATGCATAGGAAGGAGCTCTTAGCATAAATTGAAGAGAATGGACTTTAGATCGGAAGAGAATATAAATAATAGGAGGTCCAACACATTGTCAATAAAAATTGGGTTACTGTTTTCTTATTTCTGATTAAATAATGCATAATCTTTTTGTAATCGTTAAATATTTTTCCCAATAAAACTTGCCATCATTATCACAATATGTAATTTAATAAGCAGTCTCCTCTGTAAACAGCGATTTATGAAAATTTAATTAAACTGTCTTCCGAATTAGTTGAAAACCGTTTAGCATCTATTTTAAGAGTTTAGTATATAAATTTGTTTATGCTTTTAACTGTTTTTATGTAAACCGTAATTATTATTTATTTTTGGAATGGAAATAGTACGGGGAACTCCTAATTTAAGGTTTTGGCTACATAAATTACCAACGAAACACGTAAAATGTAAACGATTTCAAACAGCCTAATCTTTTTCGAATTTTAAACCCCTTTGTAATTCTACTAAATCGACAATTTTACTCACTCAATTATTGATGAACTACCTGTATGGATTAGTTACAAATAGTAATTATTACAATAGGAAGTTCCAATACGAAATCAATAAATTCGTAATGGTACATAGCGTTGCGATTCTTCATTAAACAGAACCGCTAAAGTGACACTTTCTCTATTGTCTGGTTAAACAATCACCAATTGAAATATCTGCAAAAGCGTAAATCCACATTAAAGACTCTAGTTTAAGTAGGTACAAATCGAAACCCAGAGTGTTTTCTTATTGCGCTGATTACTTCGTGCTTCTTATAAATATACAATTTTTATAAATATGTAATAATTCATAAAAATATTCTCCAATAAATAAATGGTTTTGTAGACTAGAATAATAAATGTTCAATAGTTTTTTTAGTTTTTTTTAGCCGAAGCAAAAGTTGATGATTAGATTTTCAGATTTTTTCTATCGTAAGCAAATTCTTTTAAAGTTTTGTAACTCTTATTGTATGTTATTTTATACAAAATTTAATATGAAGTTTCAACATCGAATCAATCAATTTGTAGCATGCAAACACAATTTATCAAAGTTTCTTTCTTGATAAAAAGTAACTTTCTTTTGTCATTATTTGCGGTCATTTTAGTAATGTAAAAAGTCGAGTAGATAGTACTCGTATATAAGTTGTAAACCTGAGTAATTAAAATATGAGTTGGTTTGTAAGGGTGTTCTGGACATACAAATCACAAAATATTTTATAAATTTGTAAAAATGCTAAAACGTGTATTTGTTTTTTTTAACTTTTGTAACACCAAAAGGAACGGTAATGTAATTTAGTAGTTGAAGTCACAGTATTTAGAGTAACCAGTTATGCTTGTCCAAATGTTCAAAATATTAAATTATAATTAAAATTTCGGATCCAAATGAAACCTCATTTGAAATGGTAGAAGGTTTAGTTTTCTATAACGCTATTTATCGAATAAGAAATGAGTTGAGTTCATGAAAAGGTAAATGTTTGACTATATTGTTACCTCTGTTTGGGTGAAAAATTGTTTTTTTTTGTACGCGTAAATGATTTTTATTCGTAAAAGCTCTTTTGAATTGGAATATACTATAGTTTCAAATTATTTCGGTACGTTGCAATGTACATGTGTTTCATTGTTATATTTGTCGGAATATTGTTTTTGGTCAATTGATATTTTATTAATTCAGTTGATGTAGAGAATAGCTTATCGTCACGTTCACGCAATTAGAGTTTTGATGAACTGCTTATTTCAATAGTTTTCACACTTGAATTCTTTGAAGTTAAACATCGCATGTCGCATTCTGTTTTGCTATCTCAAAGGTTTCTTTGTTTGTTCCCTGGAAAACAGCTCGATCGCTGCCGCTTTTATCAATTAAATAGAGATTTGTTTTGACTGAATGAATAATACACGGATTGTACCCACGTTCGAAAATTCTGAGTAGTCGGTTTTGTTTGTTATTTCTGAGAAAATTTTAGCGCAGTAATTACTTGTAACGTTCTTTGTGTAGAAAATGATAAGAGGGGAGACTCTTTTATCTTGCGAGTGTTAATAGTTTTTAAGTTTTAGTTTTTAAGCAGACTCACGACAAGTGACATGTAGTTATTTGACATGTGCGGATTTATGTTGTTTTTAAACAAAATTAAAACAACCGCCTAAGTACCGTAAGTGCCAAAAGTGTACGTTTAATTACGTGCAAAATTTTCGAAGGCGCGAGTGAAAAGTTAAGCTAAGTGTGTATCTACAAAAAGGACCTCTCGTCTCCCGAACGTGCAAGAAAATATTGTTCGATTAAGTCTGTAATCGAAATAACCGCCCTGCGGATGATGGACTATCTCTTAAGTACGCGAGTTTTTGATACTACAAAAATACAATATCGTAGAATGCATTAGTTACGAGATCTTCGGATTAATACAAATGGTTCCGAGTGGATTATTTTTCGAATAGTGGAATATTCATCGACTAGTGGATTATTGAAGAAATCCTCAACTGTAAGTACTCTGCTTAGTTACTCCAGAAAACTTCCGGGCTTTGGGGCGTGAGTTCGCATTTGGTGAAATAAATTAGACAGCGTCTAGGGTATCTTTATTTTTTTAAATTTTAATTACGTGTTAGTATTAAAATCGTGTTCGATTGTACAGAATGGTCGAACTGAGTCCGGACATGTTACGTTCGAGTTGATGTTACAGTAAAAATTACGTTTTTGACTAGGCCGCAGACCCGTTTTTTTATTTACCCACATAATGTAATAGTTTTAGGAACGCGGTTAAAAATCTGTTTCCTCGCCCGGTACCGGGGTAGTTTGGCCGTTTTGCATGTATGTTTGTTTTTTTTGTTATGCGTTGAAAAACGCTTTAATGTTAAGACGCCGTGGAATCAGCCGTGTAAAATTTAATTTAATAGAAAATCGGCCGTAATTATTTTATTCTTTTATTGCTTCAAGTGTTTACGTTTCTCCCTTTTTTTTGTGAGCATTTGATATAAATATTTCAAAGATTAGGGTGGCGCCTGGCAATCCCGACTGTGACTCGAATTAAGGATCTTTAGTCTCTGTAAAGGTAAGAGAGAGATAATTCTAAATCCACCCCCTCGCCGTTGAGCCAGTTTGAGCATTCGTTATGCTGCGTACTTGATCTTCAACTTTCGTGGTGTAACAATATTGAAGTGTGTTACAAGCATTATAGCTATCCCTTAGATAGCGCTTTGCACTAACACACACATGCTGTTACAGTTAACTGTTGGCATTTTTCTTAGTTTATACTATTCATACGTGTCAATGTTTACACGAGATGTCGCAAGACACACATTTTACTAATATTGAAGAACTAAGTCCCATAAACACTTATTCCAAATTTCAATAATCTCATAAGCTGCTATCATTGAGTAAAACTCCTATATTCAATGCTACTATTACGATTATTGTAACTTCCATAGATATCTAACTTTACAAGATACAGTTAAAACTTTGTAGGTAATTTATTAAGCATTGTTACGCACTGGAGTTTCCAAGATAAATTAGAATAGTAGCTGTGTATCTAGAATCCCGTTCGAGAACATTAAATTATCTTCTATATTATTATCTTTCATTTACAGTTAATTTCTTTTATAAGTATACATAATGTAATGTATACTTTTAAAAGAAACGAGTCAATCATTGGCATAGCCTACCACTATAATAAGCTCAAAACAAAAACAATTGACATTGACGTGTCAAATTGGGAAATTTTAGTATTCTTTGGCATCAGCTTAAGTAAAGTAAAGTCCTTTGTAAAATAACTACCTTATTTCTTAAAAATGTATAGGTACAACGCAAGAAAAAATTCAAATCGTTCTGTGGCATCAAGGCGGTAGTAGTTTAAGAAATGTGCAGGATTTATTTTCGATAAAATATCCGTACAGACCAATTCCTTGCTTAAAAACTATTCAGAACGTATTACAAAAAATTAAATTTAAAGGCTGCCTTGCTAGGTTTCACATAAAGAAAAAAAAGATGAGAAATGTAGTAACTGATGAGATTGAATTGAACATTTTATGCTTTGTTGAAGAAAACTCTGCATCATGTTTGCGGAAAGTTGGCATTTCTAAGCAACGCAAGTTTAAGTTTTGGAAACAGAATTCATTATTGTATGGAAGTAAATGGCGAGCACTTGATTTCTTGTTTTCGTTATTTAAGGTAGGTTCAAAAAATTGTACAATTTGTTAATTTTGTTTTAATTTAGTTTTGCTAATGTATATTGTAAGTGTTTAATTCATTTAAAACAGTTGAACTTTTAGTTTTAAAGGATATTTATGACACAACCTTGTTGAAAGTTACTACTTTATTTATTTATTACGTACAATTTTCGATTGTATGTATAAAATATTAGCACAATTTTAATCTTACTTAAAAATAGTTATTTATGTATCAAGGCACTAAAGTTTGATTTTTCATGACGAATGTGTTTTAGTTGCAGGTTGCAGAGGCGATAGCCGAGGCAAATAAAACACGTGAGTCATGAAAAAGAACTTTAGTGCCGAGGTACATATTACATTTTTTCCAAAACCTCAAAATTTGAACAAAACCTGACAATTTGATAACGTTCTTTAAGTAGCAAATGTAATCAGCTGTTTTCTTTTTACGTCAAATATTGCCACCGCGCATGCGTGATTCTAAAATTTACATACATTTTACACATCTCTACCGGCGAAAATATGAACTTAAAAATTGTCTTATAATGAATTACTTTAGTGCCGATTTTATTTACTTTACTGGCGATTTTTTTGTACTCTAGGCCGTGTCAATACATTGACTTGTTTCTTTAAAAGTATACATAGGACAATTAATGTAATGTATACTTATAAAAGAAATTCATTGTATAAAAGCGTCATCATAAATTTAGGAATCAGTTTGAAGTTATTATCATACATTGCGGAAGTAAACAGTGGCCCCTATCTAAATGTGAAATGGTTAAAGGTATCGATTTGAAAGTTGGAGACCTATAATAAAGCATAAAATACTACAATACTACAATTTTACAAATTGATGACTCTAAGTTTCAAGGTGGCCATTTTGATTTTCTTTAAATGAATGAATGAATGAATGAATCTTATTTATTTTGTCTTTTAATACAATTAACAAAAGAATTCAGTTTTCTATACAAATATAAAACTAAAACCATATACTACCAAACTAAAAACACACATACTACTAAACTAACAATATTATTATTTAACAAAATTAACTCTCCTACCTCTTCTTTTCTAAACCTCTTTCATCTTCTTTCCCTTAACAAAATCTTCTTTTTCATCTCCTTCATCTTTATCCCTTTATCTTCATTATCTTTATTTTCCTCTCGTCCACCTTTTTTCTTCTCTCCATCACTTCCTTCATCCCTTGTACTCCCTCTCCTTTCTCACCCAATAGCACCCACCACTTCGTTTCCTCTTCTCTTAATTCACTACATCCTTCTTTCATGTGCATTATGCTTTCCCATCCATCCCCACGCAATCTACATATCCTCTCTTTATCCTCCAACCAGTATCTATTCTCCGTTTCTTCATTTTCTGTTCTAAACCTTGCTATCATTTTTTTTTCAGCGATTTCCCCTCCATTATATATTTTAGCACTCTTCCCGTTATTAATTGTCCATATTTCTCGTTGTATTTTCCTTCTTTTATTCTTGCTCTTCTTTCTCGCATTTGGGTGTCTACGAGGATATATTGAAAAATTCTTAGCCTACTATAGAACCAAACAAAATTTCAATCTCAAAATATTTTATTACATAACATATTCTCCTCTTAATTGGATACATTTATTACAACGAACCTGCAAGGTCTCTAGACCTTTCAAGAAAAATGTTTCTTCTTGCTCTGCAAACCAGATCTCCACAGCTTCTATTACCTCCTTGTTGGAAGAAAATGCACGACCTTTTAAACTTTTTCAGTTGAGGAAAGAGGTGATAGTCGGACGGAGCCAAATCGGGTGAATAAGGGGGTGTTCTAGTAAGTCAAACCCTAAATCACGAATTTTTGCATGGCAACATGAGATTTGTGTGCAGGGGCGTTGTCCTGCAAAAACAAAACACCTTTGGATAGCTTTCCGCGTCTTTTCTCTTTAATATTTTCCCGTACAGTGGTCAGTAATGTCGAATAGTAATCTCCAGTTATTGTTCTACCCTTATCCAAAAAATCAATCATGATTACTCCATGGCAATCCCAAAAAACTGAAGCAAGAACTTTTCCAGCAGATTTTTAGACACGAAACTTCTTAGGTCTTGGAGAACCAGAGTTTCGCCATTCCATCGATTGTTGCTTTGATTCTGGATCGTAGAAATGTACCCAAGTCTCATCCATAGTAACAATTCGGTTTAAGAAGTCTACATCGTTATCAAATCGAGCACAGATCAAACGCGATGCTTCTACCCTTGCACGCTTTTGGTCAACATTCAAACATTTAGGGATCCAAACCCTTTTAAATGCAGGTACTTGATGATTGCTCGATACTCCAATTTTTCGATTTTCACAATTTCGGTGGACATCTTTTTTCATTTAATTTATTGCGTGACTCTGGTTTACTTTTTTGACGTCAAACTTTACACTTCTAATAAGTTATTGTTTGTTGCTATTGTAACGCAATATTTTGTTTATGCAAGGAACTGGTCTAGGCTAACTAGATATCAATACATCCTCTTATATCTCTCGTTATTATTTTCTTTTCCATATATCTTCCTTCCTGTCTCAAACTCTCTCGCATATCCACACCTTTCATAATATTTTTCCTTTCATCTCCCCCGTAACTAAGTTTCTGTGCCTCCACTTCTTTCCAACATTCATATAAAAGTTCATCGTTCTTCCTGTTTTCCATCCTTTCTTGGAATCTCAACGCTCTCTTTCCAGTTTCTATCCGTAATTTTTCTAATTTCATTTCTTCTTCCACTATATAACCCGGTGTCTCCTTATCCAGCCCTAATGTCCACTTCCAATATTTCTCCTGTGTCCTTTCTAATAGTTCCCATTCCTTCCATCCCCAAATCTCTGCTCCATATAACATCACACTTTTAACTATTTTGTCGAAAATCCATCGTCTTTTCTCTAAATCCTTCCCAAATGTTCTTTCACCTATCCCCCAAACTTGTCCTACTATTTTGTTTCCTTTCTGTCCGAGTTCTCTTATATGGTCTTCATCTTTATTATCATACCTAATGTTATAACCTAGGTACCTGTAATTGTCCATTTTCTCTATTTCTTTCTCTCCCCACCAACATTTCTCTTCTTTCCGTCTTCCGTCTTCCCTTTCTCTTTTTAAATTCAATTATTTTGTTTTTCAACATTTGCCTGTAGCTTCTTTCCCTCTAAGTATCTTTTTAAAACCTTAATCACCCTTCCCATTTCTTCTCCATTCTTCGCTACTGCCACTATATCATCAGCGTACGCCAGCACCCATACCTTTTTCTTCCTATTACTACTCCTCCCACCTGATGCTTCTCTAGTTCTTCCTCTAAATCTCGTATATATATTGAGAACAGACTGGGGCTTAATAGGCATCCCTGTTTTAATCCTTTTTCCGTCCAAAATTCTCGTCCCAACTTTCTGCCTACCCTTGTTCTACATTTTATTTCCTCATATATTTCCTCAATTGCATCCTTAATTCTACATTTATCCCTATTTCCTCCATAATTTTCCATAGTAACCCTTTATCCACATTATCGAACGCTGCTTTGATGTCAATAAATATTCCATCATGATCATGTGCTTTAGAATGTATATATTATCTATTGTTCCTCTTCCTTTTCTGAATCCGGCTTGCTAGTCCGGGATAATTCTTTTCTCTTCTATTTCCTTTTCCAATCTTGCCCTCGTTATTTCTGCATAGACCTTATATCCCACATTTGTCAGGCTCACTCCTCTGTAGTTTTTCGCCTCGTTTTTTCTCCTCCCTTGTATACAGAACATATTATATATTCTTCTTAAGTGCTCCCTCATCTTTTCTCCAGTGTATCTCCATTGTTCTCCTTGTGTTCCATCCGTCCCTTCTGCCTTTCCTTTCTTTATATATTGCTCTATCTATTTCTTCTTTAGTTATCCCCCATTCTCTGTTTCTTGCTTCCTTACTTCTCTCTCCTTTGACTATTACTTTTTCTTCTTTACCTCCTAACAGATTAATACAGTGGTCTTCCTATTTTTCTGCATCTATCTTTACTCCCGTACTTTTTTTGCGTTCTACTTCTGTTTATAAATTCCCATGCTTGTCCTTCATTTTTATTTCTTCTATCCTTTTCTCTAACTGTTCCTTATATTCTTCTTCTCTTTTTTACATTTTTCTTTGAATTTTGTTTTTATTTTTTATATTCCTCTATATCTATCTTTCCTTTTTTCCATTTCCTTCTTCCTTTTCTCATTTCTCTTTTCTTCTTCTTGCACTTTGCATTCCACCATTCCTTGCCATTTCCTGTTTTTTTTCTTATTCTGTATTTTCTCTTTTCTGCTGCCGAATCCATTTTTTCTATTATCCTTTCTATATCTTCATTTACATCTCCTGTTTTTCTGTTTCTTCCTCCATTTTCTCTTTATACCTTTTTATAACTTCTTCTGTCCATATTTTCTTTTCTTTCCACTCCTCCCCATCTTCCATGCCCTTCACATTCCCTTCTTCTTCTAATATCACTTCTAATGGTTGGTGATCTAACTCCACCTCTTCACCAAGTTTTAACATTTCCATGTCCTCTTTACTTTTTTCATTAATTATCACATAGTCTATTACTGATTGCCCTTTTTCACTTATATATGTGCCTTGTCAATACATTGACTTGTTTCTTTAAAAGTATACATAGAACAATTAATGTAATCTATACCTATAAAAGAAATTCACTGTATAAAAGCGTCATCATAAATTTAGGAATTAGTTTGAAGTTATTATTATACATTGCGGAAGTAAACAGTGCTTCCTTTCTAAATGTGAAACGGTTTAAGGTATCGATTTGAAAGTTGGAGGCCTATAATAAAGCATAAAATACTACAATACTACAATTTGATAAATTGAGAGCTCTAAGTTTTAAGGTGGCCACTTGGCACCATTTTGATTTTTTTTTAAATGGAATTTATCCTCCGAATTAGAAGTCTCTACTGTCACACCTGCCAAAGCAGAGTTTTGTCAAACTTGTGATTGTTTATTAGATTTCAAATGGAAAAAAAACTCTGACCTGATTTTTATCAGTAGGTTTGTTAATTTTTTAACATGGTTTCAGGGGTTGCCTAAAATTGACAAATGAAAAACAATTTTATTAATTAACGATTTTCAAAATGTAATAAAAGACTTAACATAAGGCAATGGTTACCTTAAACACTTTGATAAATAATTCATGAATAACTAATTAATAGTTTCGGTACGCTCCGCTCAGGCAAATTAACTTCGCCCTCTGGATTAATAAACCACTTTAGTCCCTTATTACATAATACAGTATTATTTCCCCTTAACCAGACTGCAAACTAGCAAAATGGACGCTAAGATATTCGAATATTTGGAAGCTTTAAAAAATAGCCAAGATGCAATAAGAAATGGTTAGGAAGCGATGAAAAACAGCCAGGAAGAAATGAAAAATAGCCAGAAATCAATGGAAGATAAGATTGAACAAAAGTTAAGTGAAAATTCAAATCAGTCGAAGACAAAATTAAACAAGAAATGGAATCAATGGAATGGAAGAGAAAATAGAAAATATAGAAGAAAAAATTGAACAGAAATTATGTGAACATTCAAAATTGAACAAAAATTGGAATTGTTGGAAGCAACCATGAAAGGGAAAATAGAAGAGAAAGTTGGATTAATCGAAGAAGAAAACAAGAAAATATCCGACAGATTAAAACTTCTAGAAGAGAAAATGAACCGAACAAGTTGCCAAAACGAAGATACTGTAAGCTTCATAGAACCAGAAGCTTTGCAATGAAACCATATGTATTTCACGTGCCGATATACAATTGCTAGTATCTACAGATAAACGTAAACATTATATTAAATAACTGAAGACATTGCTCAAACTAAAGATATTATTAGTAAAATCCCTAATGTCGAACCAAATACTATTTCTCAAGTTTATCGCCTTGGCAAACAATCAAACAATAACAAACCCATCAACTGAAGATTGTCTTAAGTAGCAGCAAAGACGTTAAACTTGTTTTAAAACACAAAAAACTAAACATATACAATCTCACACCGCAATTAGGGTAGTTAAATATATACATGGTGTACCAAAAATAATTGAACAACAAAAAACTAAAAAAGTCTAAGTGTCGCACATGTAAATATTAGATCTTTAGTTTCAAAATTTGACACATTTTTTGAATTTATTTAAAAGAGTAATCTTTAATTAATTGCAATATCAGAAACTTGGTTAGATCCAAACTTTCCTTTATCTTTAATAAGTATTCCCGTATACGAACTATTACGATCTGACAGAATAACTAGAGGAGGTGGGTTATGCTCGTATGTGCACACCAATGTAAAATTCATGACTGTAGTATAAATTAACTAGTATCGAACAACTCTGGACACCGAAGAAACGTCGTGAAAGTTTCATTGCTTAATTTCAGCTCTTCACCGTGCAGTGTTTCATTTAAAGCGGCATATCTTTTAAATGGTTTCTGACGGTATTATTTCGCCAATGATTGATTTATAGACCAATTTCTCCCTACAGCATAGACAGCCGTGTTTAAACTCATGCGTTTGAATATGAATGTTTGTGTTGAAAGTTCTTTTGGGGATTTTAGTTATTTGAAATTGCCAGTTCCAATGACTCATCTTCATTTGCTCGTTTTCCTATTTGCTGACTGTCGTGAAAGGTGTACATGGAAAATTGAACAATTAGACACATGCTTTGTAATATCAAATAAAATAAAATCATCCTATTCAAATTAGGGAATAAGTCTTCGACTACTGTTCCTGTATAAGTACTTATTTTTACTTTCCTTTGTTTTAATAAAATATTTGCTATCACGGGTTATTAATTGCAGGAACCTTTTTTTCCTTTTTTTTGTTGGTTTCCCTCTTTGGCTTCTTCTGCTAGTCACTGCAGACATACTCCGTTTTAATTAATCAATGGATCTTTAATTATGGTTATGCTAGGAAGGATAATAATCCAAAAATTATAAAATATCAAAGTGGGTCTGGTGTTATCACCAACGTTGGAATTTCAACTTACCTTGGGACCGCCTTCTGGTCAAGGACACTACCCAAGATAAGCCTGTTATCTGGTTCTTTGTAGCCCAGTAACTGTTATCAACGGAGTCCATTTTCATTTTCATTTTCTTCATTGGATAATAAAATATTAGATTTGGATACGGAAGCTGTCACATCTGCCGATTAACAGTCGAACACCGAAGACTTCCTATTTATACTAACTAAGTTAATTCTTTTATGCATGGCATTCATACATTTTGTCGCGTTCTATGTATATGTACCGCGGCCGTGAGTTTAGCAACGTACCTTTTTGGCGCTGTATAGATAACTTTGTGAACTAGAAAGATCTTTCCAAGTACCTGATTAATTTTGTGCGCTTTGAAGTTGTTTAAATAATCGGTCAAGGTCCGGTACTCTCCGTAATTGTTGTCAAGTACATTCCGAACAATATTTGCCACGTGAACTCAGTGAATCGCTTGCATGGAAAAATCGGTGCTACGACTGTTAAATGTTTATAGTACGCTAACTCGAATTATTACTCGTGTCTTAACCCGCTCTCGTGATTTATTATGATTTTATAACTATATTTTGCTATTAATTCCAAATCTATTGTTGTGTCTATGTGTTTCTATGTGTGTTAATTGAACTCTAGTCCCTATAATAATATACATATTTCTATCCACGTACGGTTTGTTTCTGTGTCTTCGACTTCCTAGTGGCTCTAGATATCTCTTATACGTAATCCTAGGTGGCGCCTTATAAATTATTCGTGCAGTGTAGAAGCCTTCATTTTGAACGATTCTCAATAAGCCCACGACCACTTCCAAGTAAGAGGAGCTGCCGGTCAGGCCTTCTAGCACTGCTATATATATATATTTTTTAATTTTGAGTTTGTTTACAAATAAACCGTAACAGGTTGATCCTACAACATTTTATGAAGAGTACCTTTTTTATGTAATTTTAGATAATAAATCATATTTTGGTGTCTACTCTGCATGTTGGCAATAGCTGTAAAATGCAATTATGAACATAAACAAAGGTATAGTAGAAGCCTGTATCAGGAGTAGGGCTATCTCTGATGCGGGACGTTAACCCAATGTTGATAACTTCAAATAGACATAAATGTGGGTTCGCCGAAAAACCCACAAAACAATAGTGGTGCTGGTGGAGCACCGAAAACTACCACGGTGAACAAGGAGACCGAGGTAACACCCCGGTTCCTGACTTTACAATCTTGTCTTGTCTTGCCATGATTGATGGGCCAGGAATGTTCTTGTACCCCGTCGTCTTGAGGGATATAATGTGAAACAGAAATTTTAAATATTATTTGTGTTAGCCTTGAGGGGGCGGGAAAATTTTAAAGGTCGTCGGGGAAAGCGGTTTTAGGGCGTTTGATTATGAAGGAGTAGGATACGTCGTAATCGGTGGTTTTTGCGGATGAGTGGATGGGGTGGGTTTGGTTTTTCGTGATATGGCGTAGTTGTGCTAGGATAGTGGGTAGATTAGCGTTGTGATATAGGTTGGCGACTTTAGAAAAGTAAGTCCCTTCCTAATAAATAAAGTAGTATATGGAATTCTCGCTCAAAACAACAAGAGATAGTAGACATTAAAATAATTAAAACACGGAAAGACGGATACTTAGGGATACTCCTAATTATTTAATACCCCAACTCTAAGATTTTTTGTAAAAAAGTTTTGTTTTTGTGTCCACTGCCAACTAAATTTTGTATTTCATATTTATTGTGATTTTTTGTAAACTTTGAACTCTTGTCACGGACAAACTGTACATTTTGGAATATAGATAAATTAGGTCCAATCGACTTATTTTGACTTCTACAATACGTGGTAGCTTTATATCCCCGCAATATTGGGACACCCTGTATTTAAAAAAATGCCAAATGTGCTTACAAGATTATATGACATATAATCACGCGACAGTTAAACATAGAGCAGTTAAACACAGACATATGAACACAACGACAGTTAAATTACATGTACATTTCACCATAGTATAAAAAAATATTAAAATAAAAGAGATTGAAATTGACAAATATATGTGACATTTATTAAATTTTAAAAGATTAACTAAGTATATTTAAAAATAAAATATTAAAGTAAAGTCGAAATACTAGTTGTTATAAATAAACTATCAGATTGCGATTTGAAATTTCTATTAAAAGATTGCAAAATTGTAATTGATGATTGGTTTATCATTTATTGACAATTATTACTCCACATTAATGCGATTGTTTCTAAATCGAATATTTTAACACCCTATTTTGAAGGTTATTGTAATCTTTTAACTAAAGTGAAAGCTTGCTTTATGATCCTTATCTAAAGATCATTTAATAAATTACACGCGATTGAATTTGAATTTTTCATAAACGTACATGTAACATTAATCGCGTTTTATAATTTACTTTAAAATAGTTTCATTCCGAGGACATTGATGACAAAATAATTTTGTGATGTTTCCAAAGCACACCAAAGATTGTTATTGTAAATTTAGTGTCGTCAAAAAGTAGGTATATTAATGTGCATGTGATTTAATTGTTAAATGTTTAACTGTCGCAGTGATTATGTGTCTATATCTATGTGTTTAAGTGTCGGCGTGTTTAAATTTAAAATCGAAATGTTTAAATGTCGGTGTGATTAAATGTCGGTGTTATTATACGTCGTTGGGTTTATATGTCCGTATTTAAATGTCCTATGTTTAACTGTCATGTGATTAAATGTCCGGACACCGCTTACCAGTGGGTTTAAAGAACTGAAAGACTTGATTTTAACAAAAACTAAACCTTTAATAATCAAGTTAAAAACGTCACGTTGGGGTGTAGAAAACCTACATTTCTTGAAAAATTATTAAAAGAGTTTTCTTAAGACTTTGTTTTAAAACGATTTAAGTATTAGAACACAAATAGAGTCAAGATATTAAATTAAAATCAGAGTACACCAAATTTATGGATGCTTTTATACAAGTTTTAATAGGATATTATTTACCGCATCATGCGGTCAATGAAACAATTAGTTTAACAACAATATACCATCATTAAATACGCAAAAAGGAAAAGCTGAATATTTTACCGTTGTAGAAAAGAAAGGTTTAATTCAATTTATAATTTAAGTCCTCCTGTAATATTATGGTACGATTGATGAAGTAATAATCATTACAAACATTATACTATATATGTTTAACACTTATCCAAGTAATTTATTATGCAAATAAATAATTTATTTTTCACTTTGCAATAACTCAATTATAACTTCAAGAATAGGAAAGATGTAAACATTGTACTAAAATAGTTCGCTTTTTGTGCGTGCTAAAAAGAAATTGAAGAAAATGTTCTTACAATAGAATTAAATTAAAATAAAATTCTATTGTTAGAATTGAAGAATGTTACATCATTCAATGCAGAACAGAATGACCTTTCAACACATGTTATTAAACATGGGATGTCCCATTTAAATAAAATGACTTTTTAGCATGTTTGTATTGACCTAATTCAATTCACTTTTCACACCACCCTATAGATAATTATCAAGATTGAGATCGAGAAAGATGAAGTGCAATGTTTTGCCTTTCCACTGGCAGAATTCCATCTTTGTGAGTTCCACTGCAACAATTTTTTTCATACATAGATGATTTTTGCCAATTTTGACATAAAACAATCTTTATCGCCGAAAGTTGACATTTTAGATTAGAAGTACCTTACATAAAGTTGACCTAAAATTCAACTTGGAATCATAAAAGAAAATAAAATCGTAGTTATTACATTTAAAAAAACCAAGTTGTCATCAACTTCCGGTACTTTCGGAAGTGACGCCATTTTAAAAATATTTTAAAACAATAGATCTTGGTCACAAATGGCTGCATTCCAAATTCTAATTTTCTCGCTATCACGGTTCTCTAGATATTTCTAATTGGCACTCAGCTAAAGACACCCTGTATGATCATGCATTATAAACGATTTCAAAGAGTACTATAATAAACAGATTGGAGAGTCCGTGGATTGAAAAGACACAAGTGGATAAAGGACATATGTAAACAATCTTTGAAAATTAATGTTTTTCAATGAATGAATGACCTAAGTACCCAAAATTCATTGTAACATTACATTTGTATCATATAAAGGAAATTACCAATCAATAAAAGACTTAAGTGTTGGTCATAGCTAAAACCCGGTGAATCAGACATTTATTGTGAAATTACAATTACTTGTGTGGTGTATAGTTACAGCAGTATTTAACAGAAAGTCAGAACCAATTGCTGACTGCACGTTTATTTAGTGATGTGGTATTATTAATAACTGTAGGTATAGAAACCTCAGACTCGGGAATTGTAACAAAAATATTTTCATAACTACTGGTTCCTATTTCTCTCCTTGAAGATGGAGGTTCAACTGCATTCATGCTAGAATTCTGTCCTCCAAGTATTCTGACAGGTGTGCTTTTCTTGTTTTCAATTAAATCATTAATATATCCCTCTGCTACCCCAGTAGACCTCCATGTTTCTTTAATGTAAGCATATTTGCTGCTGCATCAACTAACAAAGTAGCAGAAGTTCTTCGTAAACTATGACCTGTAAAAACCTCGCTATTGTATTTGCCCAAAAATTTTGCTACAACACTTGGTATTTTTGCTAAAGTATTTTTCCCAACTACTTGAACCGAACATTTTCCACTTCTGTAAATTGACCAAAAAACCTTGATGATCTATTTTTGTTCGACGGAGGGCGGTATTTTCCCTATATATCTCAACAACATTTACGCCAACGTCTTGTTATTTTGTCAACTACAAAAGTTCGCTGAATTCTGGTTTTAAAATCAGGAATTCGTACTATTACAAGGGAACCCTCGTCTGTTATATCTTCAACAGTCATTTTCGCCAATTCTTTGCAACGTAACGCACCCGTAATTCCCATTATTAATTCAACCTAAACAACAAAACAAATAAGTATGTACCTACTTGTTATTTGATTATATTCATCATTAAAAATCATTCGTCTGGCGCTTCCAACAAAAATTTGTTCACACCTTCCTACGTTTCCGATTTTTTTGGTTTATATCTAGCAGACTGGCGTTTAAGGAAAGCTATAAGTTTAGGATATTTGATATCTATATTATCTTTAATTAATAATGTTGTTTTTAACATAGGAAACTTGGTTCATAGATATGGAGGTTTAACACCTTTCATTATTCTCACTAATTTTTTTTGTATTTTTTTCTTTACCCCATTTCTTGAACAACGTGTACTCTTTCAAATGCTTATCCCTTGATTTTTGGGGAAAACCAAAGTTGCTTCTTCCAAAAGGTCAGGTGGAGTGTAATTCTCCTGTTCATCACTCTCACTAACAATCATTTTATTCTTTATTGAGGCACGAAATAAGCCTATGTGGTTGTTTTCGTTTTCGCGATTATTTCCCACTCAAATAACATTTTCTTTGGACTAATGTCATTGCCATTTAGGCCAGTTGTACTGTACTCGGTTAAATTTAATTAATATAAACCGAGTTTGATGCAAAAGAGTCAAATTTTACACTTTATAATAACAAACTTCTTGATGATCTACATATTATTATAATTGCTATTTGGAAGGTCAACTTATGTTTAGAATTCGCAACAGTATTCATTTAATAATATCTGGAAATGTATACATTCAAAATAATTGCGATGATACTATTAAGTAAGATGGCACCGGTCGTAAAGTATTGGTTTATTTATCGGTATGGTAAATTTTTGCAATTTGTGCAGTTGCGGATTGGTTCGTGATGGTAAAGCATTTGTTTTAAGGTATAGGAAAACCACTAAAACCTAAACATGCCAACCAACAAACTTAATATTCGTTTGTAATAATATTGATTAAGTGTGTAAACATTATACAAGGTAAATAAGAACATAAAATATAAAGCACAGCCATTGCATCACGCCCTATAATGGAACAGCGGCAGTCACGACAATAACGAAAAAAATAGTAGGATAAAGAAATAGCAAACAAAAACAGATATTAATTAGGACAAAGAATACAAAATATTGCTTAACTTCCGATGTCCTTCAAATTAGTAAGCCCTAATACAGGGTGACCATCTGAGATTGCGAGGTACTGTATTTGGGAATCTATTCATCGTAGAACATTGCGGCAAAAAAGTTATTACTAAAATGACCAAGAGAAAAACATGGAAATTATTTTCAAATTTTTGAAACGGCCGTTAGGAGGCGTAACTTCAATCTTGAATCTAAAAATGTTATGTATCTGTGATTTCCGCTATAGTAACCTAACAAAACAATACTTGATATTTAAAGTCGAGGATAATCTGAACTTTTTTGTTAAAAATTGTTGCTGTACCTCTAAAAGTGAAGTGGTGAGCGGTATTAAAAGATTTCCTTGAAAAACACCCTGTATCTTGGACTACAAATGTTATAATACCGTAAACCGGGGTTACTTTGCTCCATTGACAAAAAGAGTATTAATGGGAAGTAGGATTATTTATGATGCATATGCAACCAAAATAATTGTAGCAGGTATTGAATGTTGCCTATGTAATGTGATTGACGAAAAAAATATCGATGTATGGTTATTATTAAAGATCCAGCTAGTGAGTGAAGTTGTGTTGGAGAAACTGTTATTTTTTGATGTGCAAAATTTGATGTGTGTGGCGATTCTTTATCAAGTAAGTGTTTCAAAATTAGTTTATATATCCTTTTCTTATAATGTTGTACATGACGTAACTAGTCCTTGATAATGATAAATAACAGAAAATTATTTTCTCTCCCAACCTGCAGATTTTAACGTCTTTTGGGGTTACTTTGCACCGGCGCAAAGTAACCCCAGAAGACGTTAAAATTCAAAGAGGAAACAATTTTAATCTAATAATAATACACAATTTAAATGTATTATTGGTTTTATTTTTATTTTGAATATTTTCCGTTTTTGTTACAGAAATGCCCAGAAACTATAAAAAGAAAACTGGGGTCAAGACGGTATTGTGATTATACACCTGAAATCTTGCAACAATGCTTAAATGAAATAAAATGAGGTGAAATTTCACAAAGAAGAGCGGAACAAATATATAAAATACCTGGAAGGACAATTATTAATAAATTGAAAAAAGGCATTTGAGAAAACCAGGACAGCAACCTATATTCACTTCACATGAAGAACGAAACTTTGTTGAGTGCTTGATTG
The DNA here is from genome assembly GCA_030710515.1 of Abscondita cerata. NCBI lineage: Eukaryota > Metazoa > Arthropoda > Insecta > Coleoptera > Lampyridae > Abscondita > Abscondita cerata. The sequence goes on from JALBCR010000339.1 coordinate 148,418, forward strand.
ATTTAGGAGAGTATGGGTTCCCGATAAACTCAACAGGATTGCGACACATTATTAAAAATTATTTAAATCGTTGCGGAAGACAAGTAAATAAATTTAATGGCAATTTACCAGGAAATGACTGGATAAAATCGTTTATGATTAGGCATCCTGAACTATCAGTACGCTTTGCAGAAAACGTGAAAAGAACAAGAGCAGCAGTTGATGAAAAAATAATAAGGAGTTTTATAGAAAATTTGGAAAACGAAATAAAGGATGTTCCTCCCAAAAATGTATGGAACTTTGATGAGACCAACCTCACAGATGACCCAGGAAAAAGAAGGTCCTTGTTAAGAAAGGGAGCAAGTACCCGGAACTTATTAGAAATGCTTCCAAAACATCCGTGTCTGTCATGTTTTGCGGGAACGCTGCCGGAGAATTATTGCCTCCTTACGTAGTTTACCGGGTCACCAATATGTGGACCACATGGAAGGAAAATGGTCCGAAAGATTGCCGTTACAATGTTAGTCCCTCAGGTTGGTTTGATGCAAATATATTCACAGACTGGCTTGAGAGTGTGATGATACTGAGATTAAAAAAATTAGAAGGTAAAAAAGTACTATTATGTGATAACCTATTTTCACATATTACTGTTCATGCTCTCCAACTGTGCCGCGAAAACAAGATACACTTAATATGTTTTCCACCTAATAGTATCCACTAGACCCAGCCGTTGGATGTGGCGTTTTTCCGGCCACTAAAAATAGCATAGCTGAAGGTGTTATCGGACTGGAAAGACACTGCCAAAGGGATCCGACACACGAATATTCAAAAAGAACAGTTTCCACGATTATTATCAAAAATGATGGAAATTATCACACCACAAGCTGGAGACAATTTAAAAGCTGGTTTCAGAAAATGTGGTGTGTTTCCTCTAAATGCAGAAGAGGTCCTAAGCCGTATACCCAGGAACAATTGTAATCCAGAGATGGTATAATCAGAATTTCTTAAAACTCTCGAGGCTAAGAGATCAGAGTTAACCAGTACTGTAAAGACCCGCAGAAAAAAGATGAACATTGCCGCTGGAAAAAGTGTTAGCGCCGATGTATTCATAGGTGCTGAAGATACCCCAATAGACCAGCCCACCTGCTGTACTTCTATCGGTAGGCTTGAAGATGACATTGTTTTTGATGACAACTCTTCAAGTGACATCAATTTTGAAATGCAGTTTGAAAGTGTAGTCCGAGAAGTAGGATACTTTGTAGCATTTTTGTATGAAGGACAACTATATCCTGGTGAAATTGTAGATTTTAACGACAAAGTTACCCTTAACTCGGTGGAAAAATTCCTGAAAATGTGGAAATGGCCCACGAAACGGGATGAATTGACTTACCCATGGTCCGATGTTGTAGGCTCAATTAAACCTCCCAAGCAAATCTCTAAGAGGGGTTTTTTCTCCGTTCCAGAATTAAAAACTATTTTTGATTAACACTTGTGCTTACATTATCGTCTATTTTTATTTTTGTTTGTTTTGTGCAATAAATTTTGGATTTTTTTAATGAATAGAGTTTATAGTTTCATTTACTTACAATAAAAATAAAATACATACAATATTTTGGGTACAGACGTGAGTCCCGGATAAAAGTCGATAAAACACATGCTTAACTTAGCTCCATTTGCTTAAATAGTGGCATTATAATGCAAACTTTACTCTGGTGCAAAGTAACCCCGGCCTATGGAAAACTTTACTCCACTTTTTGACAAAAAAATTTAACGTTACCATACTATTTAACAAACAAGTGACCATGTGAGTATGTTCAATTAGATCCCGTATATAAGTATTATAGGGCAAAAGTCACTTATGTCGATATTTCAATTTATTTTTTATAGTGTTCTTCAAAATATTTATAAAAGTGGAGCATAGTAACCCCGGTTTACGGTATTTGAAGTTTTATTAGTTTTACATGTTTCCGCTAGAGGTCTTTTTTCGACATTCTGACAGAAATTTTAATTTTGTCAAAAAAAATTTAATGCATTGGTATGATTTTGTTTTCATGAAAAAGCAGCCAAATGATGTCTAAATAAGCTTGATATCTTGTTCCTAACCTAAAATTTAGGCCAAAGGAAGTTTTAACAGAAATCCCTTAAATTAATTGTTTTTATAATGTAAGTTGTGGCCATAAAAAGGACCTAGTTAAAAAAGAAAGGTGTTTAATGTCCCCGTAAATGCTCGAAATGCAGACCATCACGCACTATCCGAAACTATTGATAACTATTGACAATTTGAGAATTATTTATGTTTAGATTAGGTATTTGTTTTTATTTCATAGCATGCCGCTCTTACTTGTTTTTTTCGTATATACCCGTAATGAATATGCAATTAAACAAAAAATATGCCTTTTGTTATTAGCATTACTCTTTCTTACATTTTAGCGATATTTTGTAATATTTTCAAAAAGGGCGATTTTATTCTGATGAATAAAAAAGAATTCCAGAAAAATTAGTTTAAAAAATAAAAAATTAATAGATTTTCATATAAAACTTGCTTTGACCTAAATTTTAAGTTAGTTTAGTATCATTTAGCTACTTTTTCATGAAAAAATATCATACCAAAGCATTTAATTTTAAAATTAACAATTTCTGACGGTATGTCGAAAAGACCTCTAGCGGTAACATGCGAAACTAACAAAACATTATAACATTTGTAGCCCTTTTCAATTAGCACAAGTTTGTTAAAATCGGCTCTAAGCCATTTCGAAGATACAGGGTGTTTTAAACTGAAACTTTTAAACACCTCCCACCACTTTATTTTTAGAGATACAGCAAAAAATGTTAAACAAAAAACGTTTAGATTGTCCTCCATTTTAAAGATCTTGTATTTTTTTGTTAGGTTAATATAGCGGAATTCACAGAAACATCACTTGTTTAGATTCAAGATTGCAGTTGCAAACATAATTTTTATGTTTTTCTCTTGGGTGTTTTAATACTAATTATTTTTGCCGCAAGCCTCTACGATGGATAGTCTTGCAGATAAAGTGGTAAATAAATAAATAAATCCGTTAATTAAGTTATGAATGTTTACAAATCCTCATTTAAACTTTGTTAATTGACAATCTTCCACAATATGTGCAACTGTCTTTCGTTCGTTTCTACAGACACAATTTGCATTAGAAATCGCACCCTATTCAAAGAACATAGAGTTGCATTTTTAATGGCATTTTCTTATGCAATTTAATGTTGACCAAATTTCTTTTTATCAAAGCCCAGGATTTCTATTGATAGATCATCAATGAGATTGAAAACATATCAACTTCAGGCCATTATTTTTTCCAATCTTCAACTTCAGAAAAAATCGTACTTAAGCAGTCTTGAATCCGTACAATTCTTAAGTTTTTTAAGATTTAAGTTTTTTACCTGAAGGGTTCTCAATCCAAACTGTTAAGTTTTTGTTAAGTTGGCATTTATCCCATAACGCAGCTTTTCATCAAATTTTGGTTGGAGTAATATTACAAAGAACAGAAAGCCAATCGAGAGGAGTAGATTTAATGGTTCCACTAATTATATGTATAGTGCAATTCGACTGTGCTTCTATTTATTGTTGTATGGTAACTATTCAACCAGACAGGAGTACAATATTCTGCTGTAGAATAAACTAATGCCAATGCAGCTGTACGAAGTGTCTTTGCATCTGCTCCCCAAGTTGTTCCAGCTAATTTTTGAATGACATTATTTCTTGTTTTCATTTTTTGTTTGACTTTTTCTAAATGATCTTTAATGTAAATTAAAAACGTATCTAAAGTTATTCCCAGATAAATTTGGATAAAATTATGGTTTAACTTGGTATTATTAAAGATTACATTAAGTTTTCACTTTTCTCTCAATTATTTAAATGAAAACAAAAAACTTCTGTCTTTTGAAATAATTTTCCACAATAAGCAATTTTTTAAATAAATATCCATAATACCCAAATCATCGGATAGCTTTCTTTCAATTTAGAAAAAAAACCGAATGTTGAAATGAAATTGCATATCATCGGCGTAGATGAATTTTGTACATTGTAAAGAAGGAAGATCAGAAATATATACATTAAAAAGAATGTGTGAAAAACTGATACCTGTGGAAGACCATTGTTAAAAATTCTAAATTTACTGCTTTTATCTTCAACAAAAACTTCCGATTAGATGACATACATATTTTCAATAAAAGAAATAATTTTGGGACAAGGAATAACTTTAGATAATTTAAAAAGTAAACCTTCTATCCACATGGTATCGTATGCAGCAGTTAAGTCTAAAAAGACAACTCCAGTTTAAGTTTGTTCAATTATCAATTTCTCTTCGAATAATGAATTAAAAAACACACGGTGTGCAGCCGCCTATAAGTTACACTGAGGTTTGATGAAAGGATAAACCAAATTAAGTTTTAAATTTACTGTTAGAAATTGTAATAACCATCATTTACTGGCAAAAGATGGTTATTTATATTTACATGCCAATTTTGTGGAAAATAAATTTACATTCACATTTACAATTAATTCTTTGAAAAATCAATCTTTCCAAGATCTTATAAATTACACTTAGCAAACTTATTAGACTATAAAAAGTGCGGTTAGCAGGAGGTTTATTTTTCTTTAAAATTGCGACAACTTAACATTTCTTTAAATCTGTTGGTAACTTACTTGTATTATATATGTCATCGAGAACTATAAGTAGTCACTTCAAAGAATAACTTCCCAAACTTTTCAAAATTTTGGTTGCATTCCATCAAAACCGGCAGATTTCATCGATTTTGTCTTTTTTAATTCATGTTTTGGCTTTTCTACAGTAAAAGATCCGGATATCTCTCCTGAGATAGGTGTAGATTTTCTTTTTTTTTGTAGACACTTTTTCATCTTTGTTACAATCGATTTCAATACTTTTATTGAGTTTGAAACATTCCAACCGAGAAGCAATATTATTTGGAGAAATTTTTGTATTTGTTTTAGCAAATTGATGTGTTGTAAAACTTAATTTATTTAAAAGTGTCCAGCTTTTACGGCTTGATTGTACGAAATTCATATTTTCCATTAATTAATTCCATTTTCCTTTTTTTCCATTATTTAGAGATGACAGTACAGCATCCCCAGTTTCTTTATTTGGATTTTCTAAATACGATTTGTACAATCTGTTTGTTTCAGTCGACCCATATTCCTTTCAAAAACCACTTTTCTGCACACTTAACAGGACCAGCTAAATAATTATCAGAAACCGACGGTATCCATCTAAGAATAGAATCGAAGGATGATCTATACTTTGTCCAATTAGGTATTGGAAAATTCCATCTTAGTTTCTAAAGATTCTACAAACGGAATTTGAATTTGTAATAACAAAGGTCTATGTTAATTTTTTGGAAAATGGTTTAATACCATACGTTTTGATTCTAATGTGTAAATCTCGTGTTTTATATATATATATATATATTCATATACGAGCACTGGGCTCATTGCTACATTGAATCAGCATTAAGATAAACATGCAATACATACATACAATAAAAGTATTAAAAAAAAAAAACCGATTTAAATTAAGTCTTCTCATGAGTGCAGCCAGGTCAGCTTCTTTAAATAAAAAATATCCCCCTTAGAGTTAGCAGTGTAGCAGACGCGTACTAATGGGGCAGACATCCTCTGATTAGTTCTACAGCGCTCTACGTGGAATGTGTTGGCATTTCTCAGGGTTCTCGGAGGCATCGTAAATCCTATCAATGCAAGCAGATCACAGCAATCAATTTCATTGCGGACGATTTTAAATAAGAATGATAATTCAAGTGTCTCTCGTCGCACAGACAGGCTTGGTAACGAGAGTAGGTTTTGCATCTCTGTGAAGTTCACATGATCCGCTGGAATGCCCAATCGAAATCCAATGTATCGAAAGTATCTTCTCTGGACTTTCTCTAGAGTGTCGCATAACATTGCTTGTGAAGGTGACCACACCACTGAACAGTACTCAAGTTTGGACCGTACTAACGAACAGTAAAGGATATTGATTGACCTGATGTTCTGGAAGTCGCGCGTATTTCGCGTGATGAAACCAAGCTGTCTGTATGCGCGCAAGACAACTTCGTTGACATGATCAGTCCAATCTAATCTTGTATTAAAAACTATTCCTAAGTCTTTCACAGTTGTCTTTTTACTTAACTCTCGATTGTGTAGAGTATATGTCCGTGGAGCACGATTGCGTAAAAGTAATGAAGAAGCACTTGTTAAGGTTTAAAAGAAGACCATTATCAACACACCACGTAGAGAGTCGATTTAGGTCAATTTGAAGCAGGTTGTGATCATTGATGTCCCGGATAGATTTATAGATTTTAAGATCGTCTGCGTACATTAAAAACATAGAGTTAACAAAACATTTACCTAAGTCATTTACAAAGAAATTAAACAGAAGGGGCCCGAGGTGTGACCCTTGTGGCACACCGGAAGTAACAAACACTTAACGCGACAAGTAGCTGTTGATTTTTACACGCTGGGTACGACTAGCTAAATACGATTCGAATCAATGGAGTAAACTGCCACCGAACCCAAAACTTCTAAGTTTCTTCAATAATATACCATGGTCAACTCTATCGAAGGCCTTGACAAAATCGGTGTATATACTGTCTACTTCCAACCCGGCCTCCATCAATTGAGAGATGAAGTCTTGGTAGAGCACTAAGTTGGTAGTGGTGGACCGGTTACTCATGAAACCATGCTGTCTGCCGTCGATCAGTTGACTTAAAGAAGGACGAAGCTGAGCAAGTATTAAGGATTCAAATACTTTAGAAAATACTCAGAAGCGATATTGGGCGATAATTAAGAATTTCGGATCTGATACCGGTTTTGAATATCGGCTTTATAAATGCGGTTTCCCAGGTACTCGGGAAAAATCCTTCCGACAACGATCTGTTAAATATAAGCCACAGAGGTGTAAACAGAGAAGGCAAGCCATCAGGTCCTGGGCTTTTGGTGGGATCAGTTTTAAGCATAGCCTCAAATACGTCGTTTATGGAGATATGCATGGTAGAGAAATTAAAAGTCAAGTTAGCATTATGGCTTAGATGTACTTAATCAGCATCTCAAGAACAAGACGGGGTTGAAAAGGTCAAGGCAAAATATTCGGCGAAGGCATTAGCGATGTCGTCACCATCGACGAGAACGCGGCCGTTGAATCTCATGGAATCCGGTATACCACCACAATCTTTCCGACTGTTTACATATGACCAAAATGGTTTTGGGTTATTACTGATCAGAAGGTCCTCTTCTAGAGACTTATCAATGATTTTAGCTCTCCATTGAACCAAGGAGGAAATGTTGGCTGGTTACGTAGCTTGCGTTTAGGAACGAAGTGCTCACATATATTGTAAATATGTTCATACAACAAAAACACACAACTGTCAATGACACGATTATAGAAATGAGCGTCCCATGGAGTTTCACTTAAAAGTTTATGGATAAGTTCAAAGTCGGCTCTTTTAAAATTTAAAATAAATTCATCAGTCAGTACAACCCTAGGTGTAGCAGTTTCGTAATTACACTCAATTGCAGGGTGGTACAAATCACACGCTAAAAGAGCATTTAGAGCTAAGTCACAGCACAATTTATCACAGTTTGTTATCACAAGATCCAATACTGAGCCAAACACGTTAGAAATGAGGTTTTTTTGATGTAGATTTAGTAAACACAAGTTCTCAATAAATGATCTTGCTACTGTCGTATTCCCGATACCCGAGCCGTCGTTGTTCCAATTCACGCTTGGTAGGTTAAAGTCTCCAAAACACAACAGTCGCGCTTTTGGAAAATTTACGATGCAGGTTTCGATATATGAACAATAGTGTACATAAACCCCAACGTGCGACAATGGGGGAATATACACACAACTCAGAACTATTTCGGGCCCACACTTTCCGGATACAACCAACCACAAATCCTGGCACAAGCCAGGAAATGTGGATGCATCTAAGACACTACTACGTACGCCATTTTTCACAGCTATTAGTACTCCACCACCACGAATGTTCCCGGAGGCCATAGCATCACGATCCGCTCGAAATATGTTGTAAGAGCCAAGGGAGAGCTCGACGTCTGTGATTGAGTCGTTTAACCAGGTTTCTGTTAACACCGCCATATCATATTGGCATATGGATAACGAGAAACGTAAATCCGCAAGCTTTGTGGAGCAGTCCTCTGACATTCTGGTAGTATACCTTTAGTTTTCCAATGTGTCTGGAGGATCCTGAAGAGGCTTCCGTTGACGAAAAGGACCGACGCACGAGGTCTGTCGAATACAAAATCTCTTACGCTGACTCCTTTACGCCATCCCCCAGCATCTAGTATCCTGGAAGCATCGTCTTCTAAAACACCACCTTGAAAGATGTGTAATAATCATTATTAGTGAGTGCAAAGCAGTTAACTTGCGAGTAGCTATAACAAAAGTTCTAGAAATTATACCTTTTTGAATATTTTCTTAGAAGTAAATTTATTTATTTTATTTATTTGTGTGGTAAATTTACAGAAGATCAGTATAAACCTGTATAGTTTGGTGACGAAACCGTGTGCAATTGTGGATTGGTTCGTCTTGGCAAAGAATTTTCTCCAAGGTTTAGGGAAACTACCTAAAACCTAAACATGAAAACCCTAACCCATCTTAGTATTCATATGTAATAATATTAATTAAGTGTGTTAACATTACAGAAGGTAAATAATAAAAACATACAGTGTAACAGCACATCAATTGTATGAAGTATGTAGCTATTTTATGAATGAGGCTCAATAGAGTTTACTAATTGAAAACTTTTTACTATACCTTTATGGACTATACTTGTCTCATCTAGACCTGTGCCCTATATGAGTGTGTGATTGTGTTATACATGTTTTCCTAATTATCCGGAAGAGTCTTGATGACCAGGTCTGGAAACCAAAGTGGTGGTTCTCGAGAACAACATGTTTTGCTTGTTGCTGATGGATTGCTGTAAACTACTGATCACCTTCCACATTTTATATTTGTATCAAAACGCCTAAAAACACACACGAACAAAATTCTAACGAATATTGACGTACATGACGTTTTGACACCCCATGCATAAAGTATAAGAATTCGTATCTGTTATATTGAAAGAATGTTGCCACACTATATTTCATTTACACATTTAGTTTCAAGTAACAATTTGGTCATATTCTCGAAACGAATTGGTCGATAAAATTGTATATGATGTATTACATTTTTCTAAATAAGTAACTCTATATTTAATTGAAGATTAAATTTTTGCGTTTACTTTCACTGCTTTTAATACACGTAAAATTCATATTTCGTAGTTTAGTTTTTAACTGCTGCATTTTTAAAAATTTAGCGTACTCTAAATTAAGTTTGATGGTATAACATATGGTACACAATATCTATTTATAACGTTGAACTAAAAAACTGAAGATAAGCGTCATTCAGGGTGTAGTTAAGTTTAATTCCTCTATCACACATTAGTGTTTGAGACGACGACATTGAAAGCAAAAACTAGCGTTTCAAAAATTCTATCCAAAGAGACGTTGTAAACACGATCGAAGTTAATTTTAGTAAAAATTATTGCAGTTTTAACACAACAATTTTTGTAGCGTATTTTCTTAGTGTCATAAAAATTATATTGCTGTTTGAATTAGAATTCCCTTATCGTTTCCTTGCAGGAATCATGCTTAATACGAAAAGTATAGGTTGTTATCTGCCAAATAAGAAGGAACAGACAGGAAATTAAATAAAAAAAAGGATAAATTACGTTATGGCAGTAAGTACATTTATATGCATTATTCTGTTCTTTCGTAAATTATTTCTGTCAAATATGTAGATTTGATAATTAGAAAGGAATACTGTGTTCGGGTTTGGAAATGTCTATAAAAGTTAATTGTCGATTTGAAACCATTTTATTGTACTGATTATTGATGGACGGGTTTATAATACGAAAAAAACAATGATTGTAAAAATTATCAAAGTTTTTAGTTGGCGCTTGTTTATCCTGCCATAATCCGAATACATTAATTTGTTGTTATGCGGGTAGTTTAACTTTGGATTCGATACTAATAGAACTGTTCCTTATCCAAGCATTCAAAAGGCCATTTTAACCGCCATCGGATATTATCGTCGTCGCAAGTAGTGTGTCCAAACATCATCACCTTAAAGAATTAATTCCACCGCTTTAATAATGAATTCTGTTTAGGAAAGCAGGTATTAAGATTATCTGCTGGATTTTGGAAACGCAAAACAGGTTAAAAAATAGTCCACTAAACTATGTGAGCAGCACTGCATGATTGCTAAATCGTGTCCTAAGATTACATTTCTAACAGTTACGTTCAATATTTTGAATGTTTGAAATTTTTTACGTTTTTTCATAGGCGATATTTTAGCTACAGTAAAACCTTTAAATAGCGGTCACTGAAATTTGTTGCAAAACTGACTGGTATATGGAGGTGGCCGTTATTGGGAGGAAAAAAATTATTTCTATTTCTATTAGACGATATAATAATGGAAAAGTTATACATATTGAATACATAATACATACATTTACATAATATGTACCTATTTTCTAATTGCTGGTTATACCTATTACAATAATTAATTACATACATATACATACCATTAATTTACATTTTTGTGAAATATTTTGTATTGAGGTTTGTTTTACATTTTTAACTTTAGTTTGTAAAACAGAAGATTCACATGATAAAATTTTAAGTACTTCTACCGCTAGCTCACTCTTATCATTAGAAAATAGAAAACTTTGCACATCTCTTAGTTTTTCACCACTTCGCCCATATCTTTAATGTTTGACGTAAAAACTTCGAATTCTTCTGCACCACTTTCATTGTTCGAATCACAGCCTTCACTATAGTCTAATTCACTGATTATATCTTGAATACTTAAATTGGAGCTTTCGCTCAAAATATCACAATCAATAGATGCATAATTTTCAAGGCTTACACGTTGATTACCTTCTAGTAATACAGGAAAAAGCTGAGCTAGTGGAATTTCGTCTTCTTCATCGGAATCTTCTTGCAGGACCTTTTCCGAGAATCTTACTTTCGCAAAACATTTAGGAATTGTAATAGGCGAAACGTTTCTCCAGGCTACTGATATCCAAACTAAAGCGCTAGTTAAATTGATATTTTTTTCCGCATCTTCAAAAGGACGTTCGGTATTTGTGAATGTTAGCAGCCTTTTGATTAAAAACTTCCTGTAGGCCACCTTAAAGTTTTGGATAATTCCTAGATCCAGTGACTGGCAATGGGACATGGTGTTTGGGGGTAGAAAAACAATATTCACATTTTCAAGAGTCACTTTGGGATGAGACGTGGCATTATCCAGAAATAAAGACTTTTCTTTTTCTTTTTCTTTTTTTCATCACATTTTTTTAGCCAGGAAGTCATAATCTCTACCGTCATCCAAGTTTTTTATTAGATACCCATTCCAATGACAATTTGTTGATATGAAAGCTTTTAAAGCATGTATGAATGTAAGCTTTCGCGGCTGTTGTCACTAAGATTATTATCTTCGGGGTTGAGCCGTGATCGTCCGTGTTCTGCGCGAGTGATGTTCCTACGTGGAGCTTTGGAACGTTGTAAAATCCGGCAAGTCTCGTGGCGTATTTCCTCTGCTTCTTCAACTGGAAGCTTTCTGATGATACTTTCCACTTCTGCTATTATCTCTTCTCTGGGTATCTTGCTTGGAGCAATGGCGTAGTTCATCCCTTTTGACAGAATTGATATGTAGTCTTTGGTGAGTGGGTAGTCCGACAAGTTTACAACTGTTTTGTTTTCGTCCAATTTATAGCTGGTTTGCTGGTGCTTGGTACTTAATTTCACATACACTTACTGTATTTCTTAACCACTTCAACACTCAGCATGAAAAGATCAAGTTTACCATGGAGACAGAAGAGAATAAGGAGCTTCCCTTCCTCATCCAGGAAGTTTCTAGTGAAACGAGGGGATAACAACAAGTTGGCTCATAGTGTATATCGTAAAAAGACACACCGACCGATACCTCTATGCCACATCACACCATCATCCACAGCAGAAGCAATCTCTAATCAAAACTTTATTGCATAGAGCTAACAAGATTCCTGCCTTCACAAGGTAGAAGAACTTCGACACGTCCAACAAGCCCTAATAAAGAACGGCTATACCAGAAAAGAAGTAAGAGCCGCCTGTCGCAGGAAATCCGAAAAGAGAAGGAACAGGTCACCACCTACGCTCGTTTGCCATTCTTGCTGGAGTTACTGACAAATTAAGAAAATCATTGGAGAAGAAGAATATCGGTGTCAAGTTTGGAACGGTTAGAAAAATCCAGCAACTACTACCTTCTAATAAAGACAACCTGCCGAAACTCTCAACAAAGGGGTCTACCATTGACTGTTCATGTGGAAAGGTGTACATTGGTCCAACCGGACCCAACATAAAATGTAGATTAAAGAACATCACCGAGACGCCAAGTCCAGAGCGGTAGATAAATCAGCAATCGCAGAACATCTACACGAAAAAGGAAAACACATCATCAACTTCGAGGAGCTAAGTTCTATCAAGGACTAACAATTACTATCCAAGGATAATCAGAGAATCCTTAGAAATTATGAAAAATAAAAGTAACTACAATCGAGAAGATGGTTACCGATTAAGCAACACGTGAAAACTTACTCTTCACTAAAACAAATGTCACCACAAAATTAGTCAACACCAAACAGAAGATCAACCAACCATCAAAAGCCAATCACCCGTCACTGATCGACATCAACCAACCGTAGCGGAACATAGGTATATAACGAGGAGCAGAAGACAACAACATCAGTCTTTAGAGTAACTTCTGAAGAAGCTAACAGCATGGTTAGCGAAACGTCAAGCAAAGAACGTAGGAAGGAAGGGCGAACATGGCTCAACCCGGAAGATAATAATCTTGCTTTTAAAGCATCTTGGGTGTTTACTTTTTCCAATTATTAACGGATTTTCCTTATCACCTTTCATGTTTGTACAAAATAAAATTGTCAATCTTTGTTTTGCAGCTTTTTACCACTACATTTATCGTTTTTAAAGAGAACGTTTTGTTTGGCATCGCAAGTTAAAAAGGTACGGTCTCGTCAGCATTGTACACAGTTTTAGGTGAATACTCCTTCAATATTACTGACAGCTTTGCATTCCAAGCTTCGATAGTATTCTGGTTAATATCAGCTGAGTCCCCGCAAATTGTTGTAAAGGTTATGTTATGTCTTTGACAAAATTTCTCAAGCCACCCATTTGAAGCGTTAAAATCCGTCATTTTTAAATTTTCCACAACTTCCAATGCTTTCTCTTTTATTAAAGGTCCAGATATAGGATACTTTCATTTCTAGCTTTACAAAAGGAATTGTAAACTACTCGGTCAATTTCTAAACCTTCAGTTCTAGAAAATTTTCTCTTCTGCTCTGTATTGGTAACTTCTTCAAATAGCTTTTTAAATCACATTTGTTTTTAAAATATCGTTAACTTGTATTCTTCCAACAGTAAATTTTTCAGACAACTTTCTTGCACTGGTATTGAACTTTGCACTTTCCACAATTATATGAATTTTCTCTTTAAGAGACAAACGTTTTCTTTTTAGCGACATTGTAATTTTTCTGTAAGTCTATATGTAACAGCACTGTTGAACATACTAACTCAGACTATCTACGCAAAATACGTTTTTGGGTTGAGCTTAATGAGTCTTTTAATTGCACTTTCTCTGTAATGACTGTCTATTGTAAATGAAACAAATTCTTTAAATCCGTTCTTAAATACCTGTAATTACTTAAGCCTCACACAATGAAACAATTATATATTATGCACAACTTAAACGCTAAGCCGTTGTCTACTAATGACCTTACTTAAGAATGGCCGGAAATGGGAGGTAGAATTACATGTATTTTTCCAAGAAAGTTTACAAATAAGTGGCCGTGGCCGTTATCGAGAGGTGGTTTGTATTAGGAGGGTATATATGGATATTTCCGTTTAATTGGTTTTTGAGTTGGAAAACTTTGCCGGTTTTAGAGGTGGCCAAAAATAGAGGTTTTACTGTACTAAGAATAACACTCACACTTTGCTCATACTTTTAACACATTTGAATATTACTTGTAACGTTCACGTTCGATCTTTTGCAGTTGTGCAATACGATTCCAATTAACGACATTAAAGTGTTTCGCGCCGAACTCCACATTGTCGGGATACTAATAAGAACATAATATGCAAAGTGTGGAACTTTTGAAAGAAAAAATTGAAAAAAAAATCGATATGTCGTAGGAAACAATTTAAATAACTGTTTTTAAAATGTTACGTAATTTTTTATGGACCTTAGAATTTGAGAAGTGTCGTAAAGATAGTTTAACAATTAAGTCGTTGGAAATAGTAATTAACGTCAAAGTATGGGAACTCATATTCAACAGTACGAATGAGATGAAACTCCAAACCAGGAACTGTTACAAGGGTTCACGGACGAATGTCGTTATGTATTTTATTGCGGTCTGGTAAATATTTTAAAAACAATATTTAAAACCATTGAATCAAAAAATTTCAAAATTTTGCAACAAACCTTTTAAATGTAGTTGCATTTGGGAAACAAGATTACCAACTACGGGTTCTCCGTTGTTTTTATTGCTGTTTCCATGATTAATTTTGTAATTTACTTTATTCGCTTTATAGGACAAAGGCCGTTTTTTCCGTTTTTCCGGACTAAAATTGGGATTTAAAGTAATAAAATTAGATTCACAATAAAATAAAAAAATAAACATGTATACACATTTAGTTTTTAGCAATTTTAATCGAGAACCTCTTGCCTTTCTAATTTTTTAGCAATTATTATTTACTTTCAAAAGATGTATGCAAAAAATGGGAAAAATCGTTTTAACTGTTTTGTAAAGAAATCAGATTTGTATGTTCTGGTGTATAAAACATGTTTCGACATAAAAATGTGCTAGTAAGTTTTTGGAATTCCAAGCAGTCCGTTTTAAGTATTAAAAGAAACTAAAGTTAATAGCTTTAATTGAATTAACAAAAAAAAATCAAACCTGAAGGCTGTTGTATACACATAAAGCTCGAAAGCCCATATCTTGTAAACAAAATTAACACCTTTTTGAACTTGAAATTTTTCCTAACGTTTGGCGTTATTGATCATCTTCTGTAGAGGTTCGTCCATTTCCAATGTTTGATGTACAGCCTACATCCAAGGTTGGAAACGGACGGACCTCTGAAGAAGACTCGTGCTAGCATAACGATGGATGTAATGGTAATGAAAGGATTTGATTGCCTGTTTTCTAAAAAACCCTAAATCTGGTTGCCAATCATCAAATCTTACTATAAGGAAAAACCGCACGAACTTTTGGGGAAACATTAATATCTAAGGTTAAGTAACTACTTCTAAATAGAGTAATATAATTCTTAAAATTAAGATCAAGTGTTTGGCCAAAACATGCTCTCAATACGTTTTTAAAATGTCGAAACACTCTGACGAATTTAAGAATTCCAAGGGCAGTCCCTCCGCAACATATCCACTTTTTCCAAAAATATTTGAATCCGGTACCACCATGAGTTACTTCTTGCTGAACACTGCAGGATTTGGCCCACGAGAAACTTTTTGCTTAAAATCTATCTCTAAATTTCTTAGGAGCTATTCCTTCTTCACATTTCTGACGACCAGACCTAAGCTGTTCATTTTCGTTGGTTTGAATGGATAAACGTATGTTAAGGAATCCTCCACCTCCATCAATTCCAAACTATAAGTGGTGGACGTTGGATGATTGTCGGTGGTTGACAACATATTCAGGAACCGTGTAGCAAATTACTAATTTGCCAGTATCAGTTTTACCTTTGCCATCAAAAAATCAAATTTGTTAAATTATTTATAGACAGTATTAACGTCAAAAGATTTTTTTTAAATATGATTGTTTTCCCCTTAATGTATTCTGCGATTCCATAGAAGTTCTAGCAAGATTCAAAGTACTTGCACCTATTTGTGTTTGAGGATTCCACTAATATGCTTTTTCGAGGAGGCAGAACACCGTTTGTTGCAAAATTTATTGTGCGTGGCTTTCTTGCACAAACATGACAGCTACATTGGAGTAGGTGGATCTAGACGCTCTTCTGAGAGGAGGGATATTGGAAGTGTGACGTTTTTTTTCTATTCCGCATGAAGTTGGAGTTTCCATAACTTCGCTTGATTGTTGGTATAACAGAAGCTCTCCTTACTAGTTCGATGTAACAATTTTTGGCAGATTAAGAGAATGAATCCGCCTGTAGCTACGCAAGTTGTGATGAACTTCCAGTTCTAATTTGGGAAAATTTGATAAAGTACCATTATTAATTAATTTGTAATGGAAATAAACCCCACGCCAAGTTCATAATATTCTCTGAGGATTTATTAACCGGCATCTTTTATGTCGTAAGTAGCATTTCTTGACTTATTATAACCAATTTGAACTTTGGATTTCTATCGCCACGTTTCAGAACTTCCCCTGGTGTGGTTGATTGGAATGCATAAATACGAGGCAATTTATCTAATTATGGTTGCTTAACTGGGAAATAATACCAGCACTACATCAGGCTCATTGCCTGCTACTTATTCATTCAAGGTCTTCATTGAAGATAAACCGGTGACCTACAGATTATCTAGATTTCTCTATCTATCCAGTCGAGGACATCTCGTTCCTGCTTCTATCTTCTACGTATCAGTGTTCCTACTCATCCGTTTTGGAATACAAACCGACTTACCTACATCATTTCTGCGCTTTGTATTTGATCGGTGATTTGAAAGATCTTTCGAATATTAGTATAATATGAATGCGCATTTAGTTTTCTGTTAGATTTACCGTCGAGTACCGTTACGCAATGTGAGTGTAAGTCTAAGGCCTCCGGTTTGTTTTTTCCAGACTGGAAAGAAATAGAAACATTTGCATTGTTTTAAAATGAGCGTGCGCTCGTTGTCAATACGTCACAGAAAAGGCAG
This sequence comes from Abscondita cerata, assembly GCA_030710515.1. Classification (NCBI taxonomy): domain Eukaryota; kingdom Metazoa; phylum Arthropoda; class Insecta; order Coleoptera; family Lampyridae; genus Abscondita; species Abscondita cerata. The sequence continues at coordinate 165,388 of JALBCR010000339.1, forward strand.
CACTGTACGACAGATGGAATTGTTGCGGCAGCGTCGACAATGAGAACTGTTTAAGATACTTAAAATGGCTACGTTTTCCTTACTAGAACAGCGTGTAATCATTGCATTCCAAAGGGCACTATGGTGACAAGTGCATCCTACAAAAATGTCTTGAAGAACAAGTTCCTTCCTGCACTGCGAGAAAAACGTCCGGGAAAGGCTGCGCATGCGCTGTTTCACCAAGACAACGCACCCGCAAGAGCTAACGTTACACAGTTTCTTCGTGACAACTTTGAAGTGATATCTCATGCTCCCTACTCACCTGACCTGGCTCCTAGTGACTTTTGCCTGTTTCCAACAATGAAATACACTGTCCGCACATTCACCAGCCTTGCTGTTACTGCTTCAGCGATTTTTCAGTGGTCAAAACAAACTCCTAAAGAAGCCTTCGCTGCCGCCATGGAATCATGGTGTCGACGTTGTGAAAACTGTGTACGTCTGCTGAAAGATTGCGTCGAGAGTACCACCAGTTTCATAGTTTTCGGGTGAGTAGTTAATTAAAAAAAGAAAAAATCGGAGGCCTTAGAACTTGAATGCACCTCGTATTTGTGTGTGAGCTCTTTGAAAGTCAATGATCTCTTTATGTCCACTGATTACTAAATTATCCAGCAACCACGCCTAACCAGTGACGTATCGTACAGAACGGTTATTACTTATTGTAACGGTTCTATTTAATTATTACTAAAATAACTCATATCATGTAGCTTCCTACACGCAATTGTTGTGTATTTTATATGTATTCTGTGCCTATAACTGGTCTAGTCGTTTTACAAAAATTGTATCTCTATAGTTTAACGATTTGTTTCTATGTCTTGAGTTTCTAGTTACTCTCGAGTATTTACTACGCGTGTCGCTAGGTGGCACCCTTTTTATTATTTTTTTGCAGTGTGAAAGCCTTCGACTTAATTACTACCAAATACACCCACAATCCCTCTTCGACTAGCAGAGCTGCGGGCCAGGTTTTTGACACTCCATTTTAATTTAATGCTTTAATACCAACAAACTGTAATAACAGTTTTGGCAACACTATATTTTTCCGAGAGCCGCTTTTCATTCTACATATTTTGCGTTTAGATCCAGTACAGCCTTTGACTGTTGAGTGAATAAATTACAATTACAATTACAATTACATAATGCAGCTGATAGACATTTGTCACTTACAATGCAATAAAAATATTCACATTCAAACATTTAAATAGTCACTTCGCTTTGGAGATTACCCCGAAGTCCAATAATTGTTTGAGTTTTTCGAAAAAATAAAAGGCAAACTTTTAGTCGATTTTCTTTGTGAGTGGCTGCGTGGTCTTTTGGCATTTTCTGACTCATACAATAACGACAATTATTAAAAGTCGACTTTAGAACGCTTTGACAAGCAACTGACAGTTGTGCAAAACTTTTTTTGTTAATTCTTCTTCTTCTTTTTTCTCAGTCCAACCGATTATTTTTTGTTTTTCGGTTAAATTTCCTAGGAATAGTATAAACAATTACGCAATATTACAGACGTCTGTATACATAATTCACACTACCAATAATCCAATTCTCTTGAAAAAATAAAAAAATAAGAATCGAACTATTTGAATAAAATAATTCTAATAAAAGTATTTGTGTTAGATACAATAGCGGTAGTAAAGTAAAACAAAATCTGACTAGACTAGTAAATAAACACAACCTTAATTTGCATGGACGAGATACTGCTAATTTATTTTTCATCGATTTATGAGATGAAACAAAACAAATGACAAAAAATGCTTAGCAAATACATACAATATTAACGGTACAACGTTCCATCTCTCTGAATATGATCGATACAGATGGTAATGCCGCTAGATTCTTTTCAATTAAAGTTTTTTTAATTTATACATTTGAGGGAGGAACACAGTACTTTTGAGGATAGAATACATTACAGCTGTGTTGTTTAAACTCGTATAATTTAGGAATTTTTAATTTATCTTATGTTAACATTTTAAAAAATTAAATATGCACTACAAAAGCTAACGAGGAATTACATTTAAAGTAACTTTATAAACAAAATAAAATGAGAAATGAAAAACAAATTTAATTCTTTTACTAAACTGCTTCAAACCAGGCATCGCCATTTATCGACGTATTATTAATTTTATAAAATAATTTTAATAATGTATATTTCTTTCGGGTCTGTTCAGATCCCTTCTAGGCGGAGGTGGCAGGGAAATTCCTCATCAGCTCGAAATCATCGACATTTCGCCCTCCAAGCGAAGGTTTTTTCAAGGCTTACCAATTTAAATTTAATGTGACTAATAAGCTCATCATTTGATAAAGTCTTAAAACACCTCGATGTTCCTTTACTAACATTAAATAATGGAGAAATCTGGAGGAAATCAAACCTGTGAAATAATGTTCTCAATATTTAAAGAAATTCTATAATTTACATATTACTGTACATAATGTGATCAAATTTCTTAAATTTGAATAAGTAATGTAATGAAACTGTGTGCTTTACTTAAAAGATCATTTGAATTATTGAAACATTTCGAAAATATTTGCAAAAACAAGTGTCAATATCAGAAATACTTTGAACAGGTTTTGTGAGATAGAATGAAAACGGTAGGTTATACCGGGTGTCCACTTATATTTTCCCCTATTTTAACTGCCTATAACTTCTAAACGGTTTACGATAGAAACATGCGGTTTTCACCTGGAATGTTACATTTTAGTATAAGTTTTCTTTGAATACATGTATGTAAATAGTACAAATTGATGTTATGTTGTACGGTTTTAGATTTGTATTTCTCATTTTAAAAATGAATTACTCAGTCATTCGCTAAGCGATTTAAAAAAACTTTGCATCGCTGGATAGGCGAAAGTCAGTTCTTTCAAAGTACAAAAAAATATACTGGGTGTTCCATTAAAAAAAGTTAACAAAAATATTGTCAAAAATCCGCCATTTTTGTTATGACGTCCTCGAAGTTGATAGACAAAATTCAATGTATTCAAAGAAAACTTACACTAAAATGTAACATTTCAGTGAAAACCGCATGTTTCTATCCTGAACCGTTTAAAAGTTATAGGCAGTTAAAATAGGGGAAAATATAAGTGGACACCCGGTATTGTACGCTTTTTGTTTTAACATACAATGCAAATACATTATTTATTTTGTACTATTTAATTAACTCCAAAGTGTTTTCTATTCTCGTTTTAATACGGTATTGGTCAATGACATTAATCATTTGATTTGACTTTATTCTGTACGATCTACTATACCTACTATAGTCCAGTGCATTACGATATTTTTATAGGTGTTACCCACCAATTTTGTATACATTTTTCCCTTACCCTTCATTTAAAAGGGTTTTCCTCGGTGAGTTAAACCCTAAGTTTGCGCACCCTAAAACCAACCCTTACTCCGCCATCTTAGGTTTGGTGTTTTCCAGTTCACCTGACGCTGTTTGTGAGAGAACTTTACTAAAGATTAAGTAATTTCAAGCATTAACAAAAGAAAATGATCTCGATACGACCATTTCTCGCCGTCAATCGACGCGCAAAGTTGCTATAGTTTATTTGCTGAAAAATGTAACATAAGAGATTAAGTCGTAAAATAAAATCCACTTAGAAGGCGACCGATAGTTATATTCAATATGCACCTGAAATGCAAAGTAAAAACCAGTTCTATACGGGCGAAAGTTGGTTAAAACAAACCTTATGGAAATTTGACAACAATAGAACAATAACTACCTAAGGGTCAGCGGTTCTCAATATTTTTAGTATTTTATTTGTTACAAACAAAATTTGATTTATTAAAAGTCATAATGCATGCATCAATAAATAGATAAATTTTACCGTAAGTAAAGGATAATACCAAAAGTACACAATAAGATTTCAAAGCATCCTTTTAATATGTAATTAGGAACAAATATAATTAATTGTTGCTACACTTGGATACTATTTAGAGATCGTTGTCACTATCACTAAAAGTAAAGTGATCGTCTTCTAAGTCACTATCCGTATTTACAGTAAAAATCAAAGGTCGCACATCGTCTATAATTTGTTCACGCTTGTGGGTGTCTTTGATTATTTCTTCTGTGTGAGTTATGCAGCGATTCCACACGTCTGGAGTTATTTTAGTTAATGCGTCGTTCCAAGTTTTAAGTACGTCTTCTTCTTTTCCTGAAGTAGCGCCTATATGGTCGTCGCACATACGGGTATTTGAATAATCTACGCGACCAAAATTATTTAATGTTCTACATGTATTTTAAACGATATATTCTAATAAAAGAATGTGTTTTTTTTTATTTAAAATAAGGATATATTATATAAAATAATTGCAGTACATATATATTATTCAAAACTAATATACTAATTTCCATTCTCATCGCTCTCTGAAGAATCATCAGTAACATTGGACTTCGCAGGCATAAGTAGTGCAATTGTTTCCGGCATAAAATAGTTTATATTTTTTTTATTTTTGAACTCCTCATGCTACTTATGAGATGGTCTAATGTAAGGAGTAGCCGATTAAGAATATCTCTGTTGCAATTTTCCCTAGAGAATTTTCGCGCGAAGTCTTGACGATATGTCTTAAAATGTTTATTACGCGCTTCTGCGGCCTCTTCCCAAAATTGTCCGATCGGCAATAAGGCACTTTTATAATAACTGCTCCATGGATTAGTATCTTGTGCATTGTTGGGGTCATTGGATGCCAAGGGTATAAATCAACATATAAACGAGCAGTATCAAGAGCATATTTGTCGTATTTTCCCGAATCAATTATGTGACCACTAGAAATAGTTTCTAAAATGACCTTTAATTGGTATATTAATTCATAACTAATTCCTGTTATATCAGAAGCCAATTTCGGGTCTGCAAAAAATCTCCTACTGGTATTACCATCATTGGTATTGCCAAAATTTGCTTTTGGTATATCGACCAGTAAACCAGTTTTATGCAGATTTTTTTCTGGATTTCGAGTTTTCTTTAATGTTCAATAGTATTCTCTCTTTCTCTTTCTGTCAACTTCTGTGATGTTGAGTGATTTTGCAGAATTTTTACATAATTAATTTCATTTTCAGTGATGTCAGTATTTTCTTTGACAAAACGAAATCTTATAAGACGGCAATATCGGGGATAAGAAGGTCTTGGGTTGTCCCATATTAATTTTTCATTTTGTTGCCAGATACTAGTCGTAGAGGGACGAAGCAACTTTGAAATATGTTGGCATCCGAGTCGGCATCATTTACAAATTTCTGTTTGAATTGAGATTGCTGTGAGCCATCACATCCCCATTTAGAAATTAACCTCAAACTTTCTCGTTCTTCCTTTTTTAATGTTATTAAAACTTCTTCTAGAAAGATAGATAAACGCTTAACATTATGGTCAACCAAAGGTTGTAAATCCGTTTCAGCGTAAGTTCTAGTTACTCTGCAAGATTCTGGGGGCGGATAGCATTCTTGTTTAGCTTTTGTAACAAAGTATAACAAGGGAAGAACTTCTTGTTGGTATTTCTTATGATTTTGTGGAACAACGGGTATTTCCTTCTAGCCATGATTGATTGTTTTTGAGGAAGATGTTTTCCTTCTTATGAAATCTTAACCACCTTTGGTTTATTTGCGATTTGAAGTGTGTAAAATTACGTTTCAAATTCTCAACGTGGTCTTCTGTGTAAGTTTCACCCGACAGTAACTGATCTTTTAATAAATTTAATTTATCCTCCATATTAGGCAAATTAAAGCTCTGCATTCGATCAAGCAAGTATCTACGGGTAACAATCCTCACTCCTGAGATACCTTGTGAACCTAAAATGAAACTATAATTTTTAGAATGTTAGTAAAACGAAAATAAAATTTTTCGGCAGATTATTAGAAAAATTTTAAAGTACCAAAACGCTACTTATCCGCACCTATCCGCGGTAACGGTTTTGATTTATCATTACTCAAAGCTTTCAACTATCGATTGCATTAGAATTTATAATAGGATCTACCTTGATTGTGTAACAAAACGACTATTTACAAATGAAATTTGAAAACTTTTCTCTCCCTAAAATGCAATACCTTTAAATTGCTATATCTTACCTTTATTATGATAAAAAAAACTGAAAGCATAATATAATAATTCATTATTACCCGTTGTATCAGGATTCATCACAAATACTTCTAAACTTAACGTAGAATAATAAATATTTCACTACAAACTTAACTATTTAACACGAACGTCAAAATTGACACATCCACGAAGTAACACGATCGAATTCCGACTAAAAGTTAACGCGTTTACCTGTGCGGATGCAAAGCAGGAAAGGCAGGGTATTGTTCTCTGGAATGCCCTCTAGGTCGGGTAGTAGTTGTTTTAATTAGATTTTGCACTTTAAATATTTGACTTTTGGACGCGTAGATTGTTCAAATACCCGTATGTGCGTCGTTAACATTCTTCGCAATTCCCCACACCAATTCAATGGGATTTAAATGGCAATGATATGGCTGCAGACGCAGAACTTCGTGGCCGTACTTTAATGCCATTTCATCGACAACATATTTATTTACGGAAGCTCGATGGTTTTCGTGCACTAATTGTAACAACTCAGCCTTGAACATCATAGTATCGAACTGTATGTTTTACTTTTTAACCAAGCTCTAATATCGTCTTTGGTTGAAGAAGCTGTCGGACGCTTTTCACTTTTGCGTGTGTGGTAGGATGCGTTATCAAGAACAATGATTGACGGCTGTTTAAAATTTTGTAGGATGCATTCCTCAACCCACTTCTCAAACAATACCGAATTCATATTATCGTGGTAATCTGCGGATTTCTTGGTACTAGAAAATATTAAACTGCCCCCTTTTATAAAACCATTTAGGCCACCAGCATGGACAAAAATATAACGTTTACGATCGGAAGCTTTAGTAGGTTGCTTTAAACTTTTAACACTGTCATCTTGCCAACTACGTTTACTTGCACCTCTACTAAAAATCCATGTTTCGTCTAAAAAGACGAACTCGTGTGGAATGTTGGACTGTAGATTTTTTAAGTACTTCCTCAAAAATACATTACGCATGGAAACCACATGGGATTGCTCGCATAAACCTCGTCTGTTATCGGTCTGCTTAAATTTAAAACCCATTTCCTTCAGTATAAGGTATAAGCTTGATCTGCCAATATCGTAAACATATTTCAATTTTAATACGGCTAACAATGTGTCCAGAGTTATATGCTCTTTCTTTGCATACATATCATAAATCAAGTCTCGGGTGGTTTTCTTTGTGGTCTCTGGTAGGTTCGTCGTACATTTTCTAGGACGGCGATATGTAATACTGTTTGTCTGCTTACTTGTACCGCATCCGCCGTTCTTTGCTGAACAGCCATTACTGAAGTAAGTGGCGCACCATGATTCTTCTCCTTTTCAAAATAATCGTACACATTCAACAAAATTTTACGTTTAGCTTCAGTAACATCCATTGCGCACGGGTTCCATACGAAAATAAGCTGGTGTAGTGACTATATTGCAATATATATTTGGAAAACTTTCCTTTCATTATTCCACTAATTGGATTTTAATGGACTTCCTAAATTATATAACCAATCAATTCAACGCTCATTACACGCACCCAATAGCAAAGCGCCCTCTGCATGTACAAAGTGAATGCAACAATAGAAACCTCTAACGCGTTTCAATCGCTAACAGATGAACCAACAACTTCCATAGATATAAACAAGGAAGAAATGGACGATAGCGTTGATGAAAACGAAACAACAAATTCAAATCAAAGAGACGGTAACAAACAAAAAAAAACCCAAAACAACAAAAACCACCCCCAATTGTACTACATAACGAAATGACAAATCATCGCGACCTTAACAATTTTATAAAACAACAAATCAACAACAATTATCAAATAAGATATAACGGTACAAAAACAACAATATATACTACAAACACTGATTCCTAGATAAAACTTAATGAAGCATTACAGAACAATAAAATAGACTACCACTCTTATACATTAAAATCTGAAAAAACGCACGCTTTCGTTGTACGAGCCCTTGACCATGCGCCGACACCTGAAGAAATATCCGAAGAAATGGCTAATTGTTACAAAATCAATGTAAAAAATGTGTTTCAAATGAAAGGGACTAGAAGACCCACATATTTAATAATTACAAAGAACGAAATTACCCTTAAACAACTCGAAAAAGACGTGAGAGTACTAGACCATGTGCGAGTCAACTGGGAAAGACACATTAACTACAGAAAAGCAACACAATGCCACAGGTGTCAGCAATGGGGACACGCCACTTCCAACTGCTACTCGACGCCAATCTGCGTCAAATGCGGAGACGAACACTGGTCCAGAGATTGCATCAAGGACAAAATACACGTCCCAAATCCGCCAACTGCTACCAACAACACACGGCGAATAATACAGAATGTCGAATGTATGAAAAGTACATCAGTCAAATTGAAGAAAGAAACAAAACCCAAAGACCCAAACAATTCATTCAAGCACCACCGCCAGAGATCAACGTGTGGGAAACAAGAGCCCGCAACGACAACCGCTGCTGCAGCTCCAACACATACAGAACCGGCCACAGCATCATCAGATCCGACTACTGCGTCAACGCACACAGGTACCAATGAATACATACAACTAGCCAATGAAATCAAAACTCTAAGCACACATGTTAATATAAGAAAAATCCTAAACGATATAAAGTCATTAAACTTAAAATTAACTCAATGTAAAACTGAAGCGGAAAAAGATAACGTAACATTAAGCTTTTTTATAGAACGCTATAATGAGTAATACAACTAAAATTATTTACTGGAATGCTAACTCAATTAAGAACAAAAAACTTGAACTAGCTCACTTCATGAGAGCAAATAATGTAGATATTATGCAAATTGGAGAAACACACTTAAACAATACACATAAATTCAAAATTTCTGGGTATACCATATTAAGAAAAGACAACACAGATCACAGTGGAGGTGTAGCAATTGCAATTAAAAATAACATTCCATACACTGAAATAAATGTAAAAAACACATCGATAGAAAACATTGGTGTCAAACTAGAAAACAACATGCATGTTTTGCAACATATAATAGCCCACAAAATAAATTTAGCCAAGACTGTATTAAAAATCTTATCAATAGCAGTAATAACACATTAATATTAGGAGACTTAAACGCCAAACATTTTACCTGGAACTGCAACATCAATAATCGTAATGGTTTCACTCTCTTTAACTGCTCTCAAAACAGAGGGGATCTTTTAATCCAACATCCGGATACCCCTACTCACTTTCCATCTAACAACACAACGTCAACTACTATTGACCTTGTGGTAACCAAAAACATAAAAAATCTCAAAAAACCCCGAATCGCTACCGGCTCTATCTTCTAATCACAATCCTATCTCAATTTCACTACCCTTAACAAATACAAAACCAATACTTAAAACGATATACACATATAAAAATACCAACTGGAATCTACTACGACAAGACATCCACAACAAAGTACAAATCAATAATAACATTAACACTAAGGCCGATATTGATCGTGAATTGAAAATGTTCACAGAAATTCTGAAACAAACAAAAGAAAAGCATACACAAAAATCCAAATAAACCTACACGTGACACGCTACCTGCAACAATTAAACAGAAAATTGCTCTAAAAAATAAAATTAGAAAAGAATGGCAAAGGACACGCAACCCCCAGACAAAAAATGAAATGTTAAACCTAACCAATCAAATACGCACAGAAATCAAACAAAATCCTAACGAATCATGGAACAAAATACTACAACACGGAAACACGGAATAAAACCCCTGGAAAATAGCCAAACTACTTAAAAAAAAGTTTAATCAAATTCCCACTTTAACGCACGACAACATATCATACGTCAACGATAAACAAAAATCCGAAATTCTTGCAAAAACTTTTGAACAAATGCACTTAAATTTCAATACGGATACGGAAGAGCAAGCCTACATACACAACACGGTCAGAAACTTCATCACACAAAACACGCCAACAGCACATTACCTTCACCAAATACTAACAAAACCACAGGAAATAAAATTTTAAAAACATTAACAAACAATAAAGCACCAGGGCATGATCAAATCGATAATAAATTAATAAAAAAACCTACCAAAAAAAGCCATTGTGCAATTCACGTATATTATAAATGCAATCATTAAAGCACAGTATTTTCCAACACTGTGGAAGCATTCCACAATCGTGCCCATCCAGAAATCGGGAAAAGACCCCTAACTACCAAATTCTTATAGACCCATAAACCTGCTATCCATGCTAGGGAAAATATGCGAACGCATAATACTAAAACGAATAATTAAAGTAGAATTAAGACAGAATATTGACGATGATGTACAATTTGGTTTCAAAAAAGGACAGCTCACTTCAACAAATAACCAGACTAATTACTGACATCACCTACAACTACAATAAAAACATAATACAGTACTGCTACTATTAGACTATCAAAATGCCTTTGACAGAGTTTGGCACGAAGGACTAATTTGTAAAATGATAATTTACAAATACCCTGACTACTTAATAAAACTAATTTACAGCTACATCAGTGACAGGACATTTACGGTACAAGTTAAAAGTCACAATTCCCAACACATAAGCGTTACAGCAGGTGTACCACAAGGATCAGTCTTAGGTCCAAAGTTATTTAATATTTTTATCCAAGACATCCCCAAGTTGCCAAACTGCAACATAGCAATGTACGCTGACGACACGGCCATTTATGCTCATGGACATGATGCACAAGCAACGAACATGCTACTAAAAGCACAAATCACAAAGATAACGACACACCTCAACAAATTCAAAATCACACTAAATGAGAGTAAAACAGAAGCGTGCGTACTCACGAGAAAATTCTCAAAAAACAAAATCTACACCCCCCTTATAATTGTTAATCACAAAATTGAAACTAAACCGGAAGTGAAGTACTTAGGAGTCACCTTGGACAAACGTCTAAACTACAACTCGTACACTCATGAAATTTAAAACTTGGACACCACAATTTCTGTAAACAAAAGTTTGCACATTGTGAAGCGGGCTTAAGGGTATCATTTACAATTCTAACAGCAGGTAGTCTCAGCAGGGGTTATCTTATAGAAGGACTGTAGAATGAATCATTACACTAAGCACGTTTTAGAAAATAGGTAATTTACGTTGCTTACTTAATTTTTTCTTTAAAGAATATATTTGAAGGTATCGCTAATTAAACACCATAGCTCGATTAATTATCGAATCAAAATTTTGTTTAGGAAATGTTTACAAAATAAAATTAGAAATAATTTTGATTTAAAAACGTCTACAAGCAATAACTTTTAAATTAAATCAAAAAACTAAACATGGTTATTTGGGTTGACTGATTATTACTTATTTTTAAATAAATCTAACCTACTAATTATTGTAAGTTATTAAAAAAATCATTAAACTCTCTATTCATAATATTTAGTCCTTACAAAATGTATATTTTATGACGTTTCATTTTTTTCTGTAGTTAATATAAAAAGTGAAAATAAAAACTAAGGCAATTCTTATTGTCAACGTATATATTTAGTTTTTGACAAGAATTTATTACATAATTATAATTAAGATACCAAGTTATAGTTTAAAATTAAATGAAAACTTTTTTTTAAATAAAGGTATTACTATATAAATAAATATAAGAAATCAATAATGGGTGTGACCTCCATTATTATTGATACATTCTTGGAGGCGTCTGCTCATTGACGCTATCAAGGTATCAATATAATTAATATTAATCGTTTCCCATGCGGTATCAATGGCTGCAATTAGTGCATTACGGTTTACTGGTATAAAATTTGGCCCTTGTTGTCTTCGGATAAGGGTAACAGCTCCAAGTTATTTTCTCGTATCCAATTGCGCAAAACCCGCGAAGTATGAATAGGGGCGTTGTCTTACTTACTTGTTGGAAAATATAATCTTTGTCTAGATAAAACACTTCGACTGAAGGTTTCATAATAGTTTCAAAATATCTAAATACGCAGCAGAATCAAGACGTCCATCGATAGCCCAACAAACTCCTGGACCCGCGCGCTAACCCAACCCCACACATTCACAGAAAAATAACCACTTCGTTTTTTAGGACATATGTGATTATTTTCGTAACGAGTTCCTTCCATTCTAAAAACTTTTAGTGGTCCATCGTTGCGGCTATTGAACGTTTTTTCGTCGCTAAAAATCACTCGATTCCAAAATTCCAAAGGTTCGTTCACATATCGCCTTGCAAATTCCAGACGACGTCTCATATTTTCGTCACTGAGAACTTCTTTCGCAGCAGCATTATACTTCTTTATTCCCATCTCTTTTAATCTTTTTTGTGCAGTTATACGGCATCCCGGAAAATGTGTATCTGCTATAGCCCTGGAGTATGTAGCAAATGGTTGTTCTGTTACGTAATGAAACAACTCGAGATCTTGAGCACGTGTAGATACTTTAGGTCTACCACTTCCGATGGCTCTTTCCAAAGTGTGTTGAAGATTCCATTTTTACTCGGTAATGCCCTACGGTGCTTTTTGGTATATCTAACACGCTACGGCCCGCCGCTAATTCCGAAACAATCCGCGCTTTCAAATCAGCACCGAGATGAGGTGGCATTTTCACAACACTTGAAATTTTAAACTAAAATGGAATTTACATTTCTTACTTTATTTATTGGTTCACACTACCCCTTCTCAAACAGTAGGTAATTGTTTATTTATTACATACTTCTAATGACCAATGTAACAACCCTTAGAGCAATATGACTCAAAGGAAGTAAATTAAACAAGCAAGGATATTCTATTGTTATTGAAACTTATTCATAAAGTAAAAGCCATTTCCTTATAATGCTAATGGACAGGATTTTCTTTTAAGTATTAAGATTACAATAGAGGACTTATAAACTTTCGAAAATATCTAATTATAAATATTTACACTGCAATTGCGCTTTTTCCTTAATAATTTCTTAGCAATAACATACACGTTCTTGGTTTTAAGTTGTCATAAATTTGATATGATATAAATTTGTGTTTCTAATATTACATCACAAACTAATCTTTATTCGTAAAAAATTGTTGCTTAAGTTGTAAAGCTTCGTACACACCTGAACAACAAACCGAGCAACAAACATAACAACGAACCGAAAGTCAAACAGAACGACAAACGATCTTTTATGATTTCCACAATCCGAACAACAAACGGAACGTTTGTGCTGTTCCCATAATTATTTTCAGTAGTTTTCAGTTCATATATATTTATTATTGAGAAGAGAAAATTGCGGAAAACAAGAAGATAGTGCCAACCAAATTTTACGCACAAAGAAGAGTAAAAATTATAATTTACTTCGCTTTTTTTTATTTTGAAATTTCCCGCCCAAATGATGCTAATAGGGACATCAATTTTTTCTTGCATTCTTAAACACTGATTAATTTAAAACATTTTTCTTCTGTCAACTCCATAATATTACCTAAAACACAACAAACCCACAAAAGGGAGGACAAAAATAAATAATTTAATTCTCCCGCATAAGTTTGTTCGCCGTTTTGTTTAGATTCGTCCAAACCTGCAAACGCATTCGCGCGCATTTTCTTTGATGTCGGAGAAAAAACCGACAAGTTGCGGGAACGCCGCAAACCGTTCGTGGAACAATCAGGACTTGCGAATCTGTTCTAAAATTCGTACGTAGCACCGTCCAAATTAATGTTCCGATTGCCGTTCGGTTCGTTGTTCTGTTTGTTCCTCGGTTTGTTGTTCAGGTGTGTACGAAGCTTTACAATAAGCATATTAATATGAACTATATCTTATGAAAGGAGAGTTATGTAACTATAATTAACGACTTAACGTTACGTTAGTAGATTCCATTTACTATTTACACATATTTTCTTGGAACATTCGATAATTAACTATCGGGATATGATGACCCTATACTTCGCAGGTTGTGCGCAACTGGATACAAGCAAATAACTTGGAGCTGTTACCCTGGCCAGCAAAAGCCCAGATTTTAACATTATCGAAAATGTTTGGGCTCGAATACTTGCTGTTATCCGAAGACAACAAGGGCCAAATTTTATACCAGTAAACCGTAATGCACTAATTGCAGCCATTGATACCGCATGGGAAACGATTAATATTAATTATATTGATACCTTGATAGCGTCAATGAGCAGACGCCTCCAAGAATGTATCAATAATAATGGAGGTCACACCCATTATTGATTTCTTATATTTATTTATATAGTAATACCTTTATTTAAAAAAAAGTTTTCATTTAATTTTAAACTATAACTTGGTATCTTAATTATAATTATGTAATAAATTCTTGTCAAAAACTAAATATATACGTTGACAATAAGAATTGCCTTAGTTTTTATTTTCACTTTTTATATTAACTACAGAAAAAATGAAACGTCATAAAATATACATTTTGTAAGGACTAAATATTATGAATAGAGAGTTTAATGATTTTTTTAATAACTTACAATAATTAGTAGGTTAGATTTATTTAAAAATAAGTAATAATCAGTCAACCCAAATAACCATGTTTAGTTTTTGATTTAATTTAAAAGTTATTGCTTGTAGACGTTTTTTAAATCAAAATTATTTCTAATTTTATTTTGTAAACATTTCCTAAACAAAATTTTGATTCGATAATTAATCGAGCTATGGTGTTTAATTAGCGATACCTTCAAATATATTCTTTAAAGAAAAAAATAAGTAAGCAACGTAAATTACCTATTTTCTAAAACGTGCTTAGTGTAATGATTCATTCTACAGTCCTTCTATAAGATAACCCCTGCTGAGACTACCTGCTGTTAGAATTGTAAATGATACCCTTAAGCCCGCTTCACAATGTCCAAGTTTTAAATTTCATGAGTGTACATTCAAAGTATCAAACAAAAGACGTATGCTATAAACAATAAACTGAACCCCCTCTTAAATAAAAAATCACACTTAAATCAAAAAAACAAAAAACTCTTATACACCGGAATGATCAGACCGATACTAACCTATGCTGCACCCATTCTGGACCATAAATCTAAAAATCTCTCACGGAAATCGAAAACAAAAATTTACGATTAATAACAAATGCAGAAAACACCACAAAAAATACAATAATAGACGTAATTCACCAATTAACAAAAAAATTCTACGATAAAATAAAAAATCACAAGAACAAAATAATTGCAGACATTATAAAAGTAAACTCACAAAACTCACCTTTTCCCTTAAAACACAAACTTCCACATCAACATCTCGATATTTTTCAAAACCCTTAGACCCAAAACAACAACATCCACAAAAACTTCCACAAGCAGGTTTTTTATATACTTTTCCTACAACCAATACCAAAAATATTACAGACATCAATAAAAACAAGATAATAACTAAGTGTTTAATCCAGTTAGCACAAATTACCACAAACACTGTGATTAGTGTGTAGTAAATAAAATCTGTGGATAAAAATTCTTTTAGAAATTAGGAGCCACAAATGTAAATAAACACAAAAATTGTAACGTCTTCCCTTGCGGTACTAGTTAAGTGTTAAACAACCTCAATGGGTGACGGCAAATTAATTGTATGTACAAATTTGTAAATAAACTTTGTTGAGTTGAGTTGGGTCTCGTCCGATCACGGAAGTTAAGCAACTTCGCGCGCGGTCAGTACTTGAATGGGTGACTGCTTCGATGCGCATTTACACGAAAAACAGTGAATTTCCTTATATTATTATGATTGATTCTTAAGTTCACATTTTTGTCGGTAGAGAGGTGTAATATGTATGTAAATCTTAACAAAATGACTTTATGGATCCTGCTAGTATTCAATTGTAGCAATGCGAACCAAAAAGTAAAAAAAATCCATGATTAAATAGCCTTAAATAACCAAATAACGGTAGATAATGTCACGAAACCATTCAAGTTTTTTTGTTTTACATTAATCAGTTGCAATGGTTTGAAAGATATTGCTTCGTCGTTAGAGATTTATATCTATTTCATCTGCCATTCTCCGGCGCGCACGAGTGGTTTTCTGCTTGATTGATAGTTCCTAAGCTAGTTGTTATGATGTCTTCTTATTCTGACAGTAGAAGTCTTTGCATATCGTCTCTGATTTTAAGACTATTTTCGATTTGAGTTGCTTTTCTTTTCGGTTTTTCCTTATTTCCTTATTTCCTCTATTCCTTTAAACTACGTACCAACCTCGCAATCTTCGTAAAGTATTTTGTAGATTTCTTGTCATTCTATATCTACCTTAGTGTTTAGAGAAGAGCATTTTATTGCTTTATTAACTTGTTCTTCTTCTTTTTGTTGGTTCTCGTTTACAACGGTGGTGTTGCATTTGTCAGCTGGTAGAATGGTGATCTGTTTGTTGTCTTTTAACTTTTTTAGCACTACTTTTTCCTGTAGTGTTAGGTTGTACTTCGGACGTTTCTACGGCTTAGTTGAAACCCTTGGATAAGACTGTTTTTGCGACTATGTAGTGGATAACTAGACAGGTTGTCAATGAGTTGATAGACTTAGTAGGAAATTGCTCGGTGCTGTTTTATTGCGATGGAGCGCATCAAAATTCTTTATTTGTTTTGGTGTGGTCACTTGTTTATCCGTTTCTGATATTGTTTCTATTGTGTCCCAGACAACAGGATGGATCTCGTTGCTTAACTTTTAATGAACTTGTAGCAGTTCTGTATTGGTATTGTCTATTCGCTTTGGATATCCTGGATTCCTTTTCCGACCAGCGCCAAGTTTGTATTTTTTAGGATATTACGCATTTTGTGTGAACTTTCCCCTGCATGCTCCTCAGTGTGATTTCTTCATCTCTATACTGTTCCAGAAACGTCAATGTACAAAGCAATTTGCTGGGTTTGGATCGACATTTTTGGAAGGTTTTCGGTTAGTGTGTAAACTTCAATGAAATTATGTTATGCTT
The DNA here is from genome assembly GCA_030710515.1 of Abscondita cerata. NCBI lineage: Eukaryota > Metazoa > Arthropoda > Insecta > Coleoptera > Lampyridae > Abscondita > Abscondita cerata. The sequence continues at coordinate 182,372 of JALBCR010000339.1, forward strand.
GAGGTCCCTGAGCTGCTAGCTTTCGTGTTTCTTTGTGACCACGTTTCGGCAAGGTCGCACTTGTCTTCAATATATTTGTTGAAGAACCTAATCTATTTTTCCTCGTTCTGGATCAGAATACATTGTAAAATAGAAAAGTTAACAAGAATAATGTTGGTAGTATAATGAGTAGTGAAATGAAAAGTACAGTTTTCACAAGAATTAAAAATAATTGATAGACGTTATTTAATTCTATTACTGTTACCCTATTGTATTTTAACATAAATTCCATGAATAGAAACTGAGTTCGATTCTGTCTTTTATAACGTTCTTGGGCGTCAAATATATTTGTTCCTTTTTTGAAGAGTGTCCAGTAAAGTTTTGTGCGTCTTATCATATCTTGTAGTTTCACAAATTTTTACTATCACTACCCCTTAATTAGCTACTCTCCAGAAGGGAATATAGTCGACAGCACGCATTTGTACAATAGTGAACTTACACTCGAGTTCTCTCACTCCTGAAGAGTCTCAAAAGGACGAAACAGATGTCAGGCGATTCGAGATTTTTATTTTTGCTATAATTATCTAAGGATCGACTTATGTAACTGGTTTTACACATCTGTCAACAAAGTTGCTTAATAGACATAAGATGTAAATGTTGTTGTTGAAAAAATATGTTATTGTCTAATTACATCAGTTGAGTATATTATTATTATTTTCTGTTTGGAAACCGTTGCATAACATGCATAATTTATGAGGTGTGGAGTAAAAAAGCACCACCTAAAGGAAAAAGTAACCAAAGAGTTCAGGTAAGTTTTTTTCAAAATATGTGTTGGGACCACTTCTTTGTGGAGTGAACAAACAACTCAATAGGCGAGATTGCCGACAATTCTCCTTTCATTGTGAGGGCTTTATCAAGGTTTTCACATATAAGAGTTTGACGTCAATTATTTTTTTATTAAAAATCGTCAATTAATAAAATTTATACATTTAAAATGGCGACAGAAAAATATAAATTAATTTTCTCTCTTTACTGTTATTATTATGTGAATGGCTATAAAAATTAAAAATGTTCAAATTTCGATATTTCACGTTTCGAATTATTGTAATTAAGGCAATTTTATACATTATTACAATAATGATGTGCTCATAATCGAGTTAGAATTGCGTAACTTAATTTTTCTGTATAATTAAATATTGATTTTACATTTGTGGTATTTATCAAATTCTGTAAACCCAAAATGCAAATGCTTATGGAAATTATTCCATTTTGCTTACGTTGCAATATCGAACTGAGTACGTTGTAATTTTATTTAAACTTTGAGATACGAATTGGCAAAATGTTGAAACGATATTTAAAATTCTTGTAGCATCAAATTCAAATTATTAATGCATAAGTATTCTGAAAATTATTTTCAGATGTATTTATTATCTAGAATTAAAGTGACAAGAGAAATGAAGATTTTAAAACGGTGAAAGATTCAATACAAATTTATTAGTAACTCTAGCAATAGAGGAATTTTATTTTAATTTGACAAACAATTGAATTAATTTGCTCGAGGAAATCTATAACTGTCGGAACCTAACATAGTGTAATAAAATAATGTCAGTCATGTTAAAAATACAATAGTTTTTTTATAAATCATTGAATTTAATGTTTATTAATAAAAAAATAAAGCCCATTGCTCATTAAAATACCTACGATTTTCATTGTATAGCGTGTAAAAAATTTACAGACAACAAATTATTTAGAGCAATTTTGTAGGTACTTTTCAAATCTTCATATAATTATGATGTGGCTAAACACGAGTATTTTGAGTGTAGACAATTTTGGCCTAACTTTCATATTTAGGGAGAAGAAATTTGTAGAATTGAGGTATGCACGTGTTTATTTTTTTATTAATATTGGATTAATGTTAATGGATCTTGTGTGGACTGTAATTATTTGCTGGTTAATATGATCTGGACGGTAATCTTTTTACTACAATCAATAAGGAACTTTTAAAGAACATTTACTTTTTTTTTATTTGACAATGACAGCTATTTATTTTTTGTTTCTTAGTTACTAAACTTATAATTTTTTGTTTAAATATATTTTTTTAAATCCAAATTCAAAACACTCCCTACCGTTGAAACACTAGTTTCAGCAATTATACAATATTATACTGAATTGCAGTTAATAAGTTTAGCTAAAATAAATAGTTTAACTAAGAATACAAAAAAAAGATACGTAACTAATAACTACACTAATAAATAAATATCTCATGACGCCGCTCTAAGTACTTTATCTGCACTACGATGAAGTTCAACAACGCGTCCGAGACGCCACTGAAGTGAAAGAAGTCCTCTTCTTGCATAAGAACCACTGAATCCAAATTGAGGAGATCTAGTAATTTTTGCAGCCATTTCTGTCTTTTTTGGTATTTAGGTACCACCTCGCGACTCCATCGACGCCAAAAACGTTGAGCCATTTGTTGCGCTCGTTGGTAAACTGATAAGCGATTTGTTGGAATTGAGAGGACATTAGGTTCAGGTATGGAACTTAAGGCTCGACCAATTAAAAAGTGCCTGGAGTAAGAGGGGAAAGGTCCTCAAGATCGGAAGAGAGCGTTGACAATGGTCTTGAGTTGAGAATTGCTTCTATCATAGTTAATGTTGTGTAGAAATCTTCAAACGTTAACTTTGCGTTTCCTAATATACGGCGCAAATGTAATTTGAGGGATTTGATTGAAATTTCCCAGATACCCCCTTCATGAGGCGATCTTGGGTTAATAAAGTTCCATTGTATTGATTTGTTATGTACGTAATTAATAATTTTGTCTCCGACGCGGAGATATCCTTCTTCATCTAGGAAGGAATTAGGAGCCTTTATATGCAAATTTTTTATATTTTTATTGCTTCTATCAGAGCAGCAAAACAAGAGTGTTGACATAATTTAGTCAAAGCATTTAAAGACATCTTAAGCGCTTTTATTAACAAAACGCCATTTAATTTTTCTTGATTCCGACAATTACGAATGAATCTGAGCATATCGACAATTACTTTTTTAAGTTTTCCCAATGTGAAAAATCTCTTAAATATTGCGTCTGCAAATGTAGTTGAGGGAAGAAGTTGTATTATTAATTAATGTAATAGAATTCTTAAGTTCCTTATCTCCAATATGAACGGAAATATAATCAGAGTAACATTGAAAAAAAGACCCACAAAGAGATGGACGTGGGCAAGCCCGAATGAAGTGTCATAAAACGAAATAGATTACATCATAACGGACAAAAAATCTATAGTTCGAGACGTAACAGTATTGAACCAAATCTCGATAGAAAGTGACCATAGAAGGGCAAGAATTGAAATAAATCTAGGAATTGAAAGATATAAAATGGTTAGAAGAAAACCTAGAAAGAAATGGCAGGTTCTAGAGAATAATGAGAAATTTCAAGACAATCCAACGGATGCTGACAGAAACCCCGACACAAAAAAGAGACAACGAAAAAATAACTAAGGCGTTAAGGCAAGCACAAAAATCCCACTATCCAAAGCAAAACACAGAGAACAAATTAAATCAAAATACAAAAAAGTTAATGAAACAGAGACGGGAAACAAAAACTAAGAACAATGTAGATGCTCTAAACTTACGGCAATTAAATAAAGATATACCAAAAGACATTAGAAAAGATATAAGAAAATATAATCACGAGAATATCAAACAAACAATAGAAGAGAACAAGAGCGTGAAAGTACTAAAAAGAAACTTAAAAATGGAAGAAATGAAATATTAATACTTAAAGATACAACTGGCAAAGTAACAAATAACAGAGACGAACTATTATTGATAGTGAAAGAATTCTACGAGGAACTATATAGAAGTAGACAACAAATAGAAGACGAGCCTAAAGAAATTCAAAAGACAAGCGGGCTAGTCAATCAGGGATCTAAAGTCATGCCTGACATAACAATAGAAGTAGTACCACACGCATTAAATAAAATGAAAGACAGCAAGGCCACCGGAGAAGATGATATAGCCATTAAAGGAATAAAGATAGGCGGAAAGACTTTACTAGAAGAAATAAAAAACCTCTTCAACCTTTGCCTAATACAGAACGATATACCAAAGAAATGGAAAACTGTTATGATGATATTAATACACAAAAAAACAGATCATACAGAAGTCGAAAATTACAGACCCATAAGCTTACTCTCACATCTATACCAGCTGTTCACAAAAATAATAAGGCACCGTATTGAAAATAAGCTAGACTTCAACCAACCCATCGAACAAGCGGGATTTAGATCGGGATTCGGGACAAACGACCATTTGTTTACTCTGAAAGTATTAATAGAAAAAATAATAACAAGTATAACAGGCCACTAGTACTAATATTTGTAGATTTCGAAAAGGTCTTCGACACGATAGAAATAAATTCTATTTTAGCTGCCCTAAATCAAAGTCGCATCGACTATAGATACACCCGTTTAATTCACAATATATATATAAAGAATCTATGGCATACATAAAACTGCATAGAGACACCGACAGTTTCCCATTACAACGAGGTGTCAGACAAGGGATGGGCGGCATACGAGGTAGATTGAGAGACACATTTAAAAGTGACATACCCATAAGTCTCAAACGGAAGGTTTTCGACCAATGTGTTCTCCCCGTCTTGACTTGACTCAGAGACACTTACGCTAACGAAAAAGACTAAGTTAATAAACTAAGAGTTGCTCAGAGAAAAATGGAAAGAGCCATGTTACAAATCAAATTACGACCGTATCCGAAACACTAACATTCGTAAAAGAACCGGCGTCTGTGACATAATCCATCGAATCACCAACTTAAAATGGAAATGTGCAGGGCATGTAGCGAGGTTCAGTGATGAAAGATAGACAAACAAAATCGTCGAATGGAGACCACGCCAGGACAGAAGAAATAGAGGGAGACCTCCTACCCGGTAGACCAATGACATAAGGAGAATAGGAGGAAACTGGATTGGAGTCGCACAAAACCGAAACGAATGGAAACGATTGGGGGAGGCCTATGTTCAGCAGTTGTCGCAAATGACTGGGTGATGAACATTGAAATTCTTTTTTTAAAAAGAAGTCTCTGGCCCATGAAACCAAAAACGATTATTTTTTAAAGTCGTCACACTCAAACCCCTTGAAACAATATCAGCAAGATTGCTTGAGGTAGTTATATGGTGCCAATTTTGAATGTTGGTTCATTCCTGAATTATAGCAATTCGTTTAGCCACGAAAGTTACTTTTATCCAGCTCAGAACAATGTTAGAGTCTAACCAAAGAAAGACTTTATTTAGTTGTATATTAAATATTGCCAGCAATACTGCAGCGCGCAATTCTAATCGCGGAATTGAAATGGTGCGCAACGGAGCAATTCTAGACTTTGTGAGAATCAAATTAGAGAAGATTTTGCCAGACGATTTGAGGGAGTGTAGATAGAAGCAACAACCGTATCCCAGGCTACTGGCGTCACAGAAACCGTGCAATTATACTTCCGAACATTTAGAAAGAATAAGACATCGCCATACCTTGACGTTCTTTAACTGGGATAATAGTGTCTTAAAAACTAGACCATTTTGGCATCAACTCTATAGGTATGGGTTCATCCCAATCAAGTTTAAATTGCCGTAATGATTGTATGATCAGTTTTCCTTGAACCGTAACTGGTGAAAAAAGGCCTAAGGGATCAAATATTTTAGAAATAACTGATACGAGTTTCCGTTTGGTGGGAAAAACATTGTCCTCAAATATCTCGACTGCACAAAATAAGTCATCACTTACGGAGTCCCAATGAAGACCTAACGTTTTTGAATTGGTGCGATCTCCAATAGGAATTGTTGCAAAGTCAACGTCTTTTGTACAGTTTGAAGTAAAGACTTCGGTTTTATTAGATAAAAATTTTCGAATTATGAATCCAACTGAAGAAAGAATTGCAGAAACATCATTTTTGATGCGTATAGCATTTTCAATGCAGTCCGTCGATAAAGTTACCCATATAAAAATTTTTTGAGATAACTTTGCTAGCCTCGGGATAAGAATCTTTATTTAATTCTGCAAGATACAGTAAGCAGCGCGTTGCCAAGTAACTAGCAGCTGCAATGCCGTAGGTGATGGTGTTTAAACGAAAAATTGAAAGATTTTGTTTTGCGTTTTCTCTCCATAGAATGTGTTGGAATTTTCGAAACTCATGGTGTACGTTAACCATACGATACATTTTTGCAATACCGCCACACATGGAAACTTCATAAGCACGAAAACGTAACAACACATGTAAAAGATCATCTTGGACTTGAGGACCTACAAGTTGAACATCATTGACTGAAAGTCCAGAATCAGATTTGGCGCTAGCGTCAAACACTACACGTAATTTAGTTGTTAACGATGACTGCTTAATTATAGCACGATGCGGATAGAATTGTGGTGGTATAGTTTGTATATTGACGGGACCATCAGTGGTGTCGACAAAAAAAGAGGAAGAACGGAAGCATTCTTCTTCGGTAATTTTGGTCATATGACCTAACATTTCGTACTCCGACATAAATTTTGAGTACTCTTAGGTCAGTTTGGGGTTTTTGCGTAATCTTTTCTCTAGATATAAAAAAAACGTATGTCTGCTAATCGTCTAGAGTCGCCTAATAGAGGTAACTTAGAATTGAACGAATGCTAACGGACAAATGTCCATTCCCATCAAAATAGACGTTTTTTTTTTAAATTGAATTTCACAATATTTTTTTTTAGGCGAAAGCAATGATAATTTTGAGGATGGTGCAGGATTTTCCATGTTCCAGAATTTTGTTAACCACTGGTGGAGTTTAAGATTTGATTCCTCAGTTTGATCACGTGTATGACAACTAAAGATGCTACTCTCGTAATTACGGCTAGTTTATAAGTGAAGAAATCGTCTAAGTAAATCGTCAGATACTACCCAACCTAACAAAGTATTTTGTAAAGTCGGCATACGTGCTTCTAAAGATATTTTTTCAGGAAGCAGTAATTTGCAAAACATAGAATATCCGGGAAGCAGATCAATGTTCCGTGGCTCATTGTCAGAATTATCTGCGAGGTGCAAATTAGAAGGAATAGAAAGAATATTACTGTCAATTCTGACTGCGGGTAGTTTATCCACAATTGTGGGAATTATCGTGCAATCAATAGTTGTCTTGAAATTCTTTGACTTTGATTGGATTTGAACAGAAGTATATTTCGAACAACTCGAAATAGCACTGTTAACTCCCTTTAAAATAATATTAACTGGTTTGTAAAGTGAGTTCAACATCTCTTGTAAGCTCTGAGAAATAAAATTGTTCTGGGCACCTGTGTCTAATAGTCCTCTAACGGTAATACTTTTAGCACCGTTGATAACATTAACTTGAACTGTGGACAGCAACACTTCAGAACCTTTAAAAAATCCACAAATAATATTGTTATTTTCAGAAGTAGAAAGAGTAGCTTTTTCTAGGGTTGTAGAAGAACTAGAAGCTTCTGTTGGGTTATCAGAACTAGAAACATTTTTTGAGACACAATAAATGGTTATGTCGTAGTTGACAATTGTTACATTGCAGAAAAGAAGTACATTTTGACGTTATAAGTGTGTTGAAAACAAACCGTGCATAGTTTAAGAGACCTTACTTTGTAAAATCTTGCTTTTACCGACATACTTAAAAAATATGGACAGTTATTTAAAAAATGTTCACCCTTGCTTAATATGCAAGAACTGTTGGATTGCGCTAAACTAGGCACGATATTTTTTGATTCAGGTGAGAACCATTTGTTAGAATCGTGTGATTTTCCTAAGGAGTGCTGAACTGTTTTAGAGGAAATTGTTGTTTTATCAATTATATTGCATCTATTTGACAGAAATTTAGAAATTTCTTCTACCTAGGGAATTTGTTTAGGGAAACGCTTGGCAAACTCTTCACCGGTACGATTATCTACGTTTGATTTGATGACGTAAACCAAAACGGCGTTTTTGTATTTGACAGCATCGATGCCTTCATTATCTACAGCTCTAACGTGAGTGATATAATTGTCATAAAATGACTCTTTATTTAATTTAGAGATACAAAAAATGAGTCAAAATGGCTGAAGATTAAGGATTTTTTGTTATCATATATTTCCTTTAGAAGCTCTATTGCAATATCATCATTGATTTCTGTTGCCTTTAATTCGCTGATAACTTATTTTGCTGCACCTTTCAACGAATTTTTTAAATATAGAAATTTTTCAACCCCACTTAATTTTGGGTTTAAACCAACCAAAGCTTCAAAAAAGCTTTGAAAAGCTTGCTGTGCTCCATCGAAACTGGGTAATGATATAATTGGTGTAACGTCATTCAAACGAGAAGAGTTAAATGAATTATTTAAACTTGTTGGGGTACTTTCATTAGATGAAATCGAAGTTTTGTTCTCTATCACAGTTTCTGTGGAAACTTTTAATTGCGTGTAATTACGCTTAAATTCATTGAGCGACGGAAGATCGCCCAATTCTAATTTTACTGTTCTGCGTTTCATTATAAAATTAGAATATTGTTCGAAAAGAAAATCAAAAGTACAAAATTCTGATTGAACTTGTTTTTTAATGAACTCAGAAATTTTTAATGATTCTATAAATTCTCGAAAAAACTCGTATGACTCAATAATGAGTTAAACTTTTACAAGTAAAGCTTTACCATTATTCTTGTTTTTATTTTTGGGTGCCATCGGAATCAAACCTACATATTTAAATTTAAATATGCACAGCGATATATTTGGTTTGCGAGCTTCGAATGCGAAACTTCAATAAGTACTTGACACATACACATAAGGTAAATGAATTTACAATTATGCACGTTTAAAAAAGGGGAATCCCCAAACAGTGACAATTTAAACTTTAAAATACATTTAAATTTCCTAGAGTACACTAACAATTGCGGAGTTGCCATAGAAACTCTGCAATATAACATCTAGATTTAATTCTGTACTATTACTAAATGTGCGCTTAGCTACATTTAACGGTTTGGATTTTAATTAGTGGATTTTCAATTAACTAAAGTACAGAGTAAAGGAAACATGTATTTGCCAATTTAATATAAGTTTTCATTCATGCGAAATATATCTCTAAATTAATGAGCCAATAATGTTTATATTATCTACATTTGCAAATTAATCGACTAGTCGTTGCATTCCATTGTAAACGAGATTTTAAAGAAATTCAGTTGGGACTTTATTTCGTCTATAAAGTTTATGCAGAGTTAGTTTTTATTTGTTATAAAAACTTACTGAAGCAAATTCTAGCTTTGTAGCCATCGAAATATGTTAAACCGATAGTCGATTTAAACCTTAATACAGTGTAGGATTTCTTCAAAATTTTGTAACTAAAAATAAAATCTTAACAATAATATTATATTTGATGAAACTAGCTTAAACATTTTAAACTTAATGGAAATATTTATACTTTCCTCCACTCGTTTTAGATCTGTCATAATTTTCTGCATTTGTAAGTGCTTTTGGTGCAAGAAACGTTTTGTAATTGTATAGCTTTAGTATTGTATAAACAAATAAAAAATGCCAAAAAAATGAGTTATGTCATTTTGGCTAAGGAGACTCGTTTATGTACCTTATTACAAATCACAGAAATAAATAAGGAAAAGCAAGTTTATTAAAATCCGTTAAGCCTTTTTGGAGTTATGGACGGTAATTTCTAAAATACTCAAATTTCAATAACAATTAAAAAAATATATATATACAAATTCTACAGGCTTATTTACTATAAATTATACTCACCCTCATTATCGTTATTATTGCTCGCAGGAAAAAAAGTTGTGCATGGAAGTTGTATGGTACTAACTGAATATTCTTAAAATGCTATCAATTCAGTTACTCGCCGTTTACAGAACAAAACAAAAATATGATGTATTTTTAAATGTAACACCCTGTATATTATTACATTATAACTGTCCTCATCAAATTTATATTCGAATTTGAAGCGGGCATTGTTAACAACGCGACCCAGACTTTACGCCGCATATTTTTGGGTTTGTCCATGCTTGTGTCGTTGAAACTTCGAATGTTAAACACCTCGATATTTTGTACAAAATTAAATTATTAGTACTACTAACATATAAATAAAAGGAACAATTTCCGTAATTTATTACATTTAAAAAAAAAGGCTTAGGAAATTCTTGCTTCTTCAGTCTTCTTGCTCAATCAGTTTAATAATTGGTGTCTCTATTTAGGGGTGTATTGTCTAGTTTTTGTTTTTGGATTATTTATCTACATAAGCGTACCTGATGGGAGGCGAGTTTTCCATATGGTATCATTCTAATTACCCCGCTACCGGTCAACCCGATGGTGTATTTGGCCGTTATAATCTACTCCGCTACCGGTCAATGCGATACTAAACCGAAAAGATCTATTAATGGATAAATGGTCATAAATGCCGTATCATATCATAAACTTGTTAACAATCATTCGTAAATGGTCGTAGCGCTGCCACCTGTAGATAAGTACATGCTTTGACTATTATAATTTTATCTCGTTTAACATAAAATATTTTGAACGAAATACGTTTACTTTCACTAATTATTGCTTTTAGACGGTCAGAATACTTTACGAAAAAACGCAATTAGCGTGTTTATTGCGGAATGTTTTATATCCGTCTCTTTTTTTTTCTTTGATACACCAAAATTTTATATTCTGTGTTTGTTTTCTTTTCTGTTTTAGAATGTAAGTGCTTGTTGCGTCCTATTTTTGTTAAATTGCGTATAATTGTTGAAAATTTATTGTGTTATATATTTTTTAATCATTAAAACGTTGGTTTACGCAGTACGCAGTACGTAATTTATTAATTTGTATTCCTTTAATGTGTTTAATCTCGCTTTAAACGGGTCTTATAATTTTTAAATTAGTAGCGAGTGGCGCCTACTAAAAGTGCTTTGTTTATACTAAATCAAAATTTTTTACTCACGACCACTCTCCGCCTCTCGGAGTCCGGGCTGACAAAGTTACTCTTAAAATAATAATAATAATAAAATATTATTTAGTTCTAAATTACGTTTCACCCGTCTCAACATTTTTGAAGAGATTTTTTATTTCAAAAGCATATATGTTGTCTTAATCTTGAGTCGTTATTGAGTTATTAGTCGTAGAATAACACAGTTACTTAACTACGAATTTGTTAACATTGTCAAAGTAAGCTATGTAAATGACACATGTTGTGTTTGATAATTGACATTTCATTACCTCAATCACCAAAATGGTTTACAATGAAGCAGAACTTTGTTATATTTAAAATGATATAAGGTGGGTAACTTATAGTGAATAACTCTGTACACTAATCGAGGTAAATAACCGAAATTATATGAAAACAATTATTCATACCATAAATGATAAAAAAATGATTAATAGGTACAAGGTTAACGATGAAATAAAATTGTTTGATAATTTATGCCTAACAATAATGTAAAATTAGATACTATTGATCTACAGGGTGTTTTTTAAAATCTCAGTTTAATATCTTTTTTAATTTCTGGGATATCTAAAAAAAACTTCAAAACAATAATTTTTTAAACACACTATATTTTGGTTACGAAGCATTTACGAAAAAGCAATGATAACAATTTTTGTCTTTTTTGGATCGTAGAATCTTCAGTTTTCGTTTTTCGGTGATTTTAAAATACACCCTGTATATTATATCAATTCAAAAATTAGCAAATATGATTAAGAGTTAAGGAAAAGCCATTAACTGTTTCTTGTCAGTCTATGGGAGATACAAATAAATGTCCTGTATATTTTCAATGTCTGACTTGAAATTAACCTTTTAATGTCCAACGTTCCATTTTTGGGAACATGCATTTATATTTTTTCCTTGCACTAATACAAGATTTATTGTAATTTTTTGGAAATAATAACTTAATTGTATAATCTTAAAACTGGTGTGAAGTTGGCAGCCAAATTTATAGCAACCAATTTTCAAAAGTTAAGCAGCCTGTTATTCCAGCAGCCACTAGCCAGTTTACTAACTACCCGCTATCCAACATATTTTAAAATAAGTTTAAGGTAGTAGAATTGGTATTCAAAAACAAAAAAGACTCGCACAGGGATGTAAGGGGTAATATTCAGCCCAAACGTAAAAATAATGATAAATTATTTTCTATGTTTGGGGAAGATGTTACCCCATTAGACCCTCGTGCGAGTTTTTTTTGTTTTAGAATAATATTTCTACTACCATAAAATTAATTTTAAACCGGGTTTAATCGCGGGTATTTATTTACTTCACACGTAATAAATTATTTTTTACATTTGGGGTATGTTGCCCCCTTAGGCCCTCCTGCGATTCTTTTTTGTTTTTGTATACTAATTCTACTACCTTAAAGTTAATTTTAAACCACGTTTGATGGCGGCTATTTATTTACTTTGCTCCGTAATAAATTATTTTCTACCTTTTGGGTAGATGTTACCCCCTTAGACCCTCGTGCGAGTCTTTCTTGTTTTTTAAAAATAATTCTACATTTTTAAAATACGTTGGATCGCAGTTAGTTAGTAAACTGGCTAGTGGCTGCTGGAATAAACTTGCTGCTTAACTTTTGAAAATTGGCTGCTATGAGTTTGGCTGCCAACTTCACACCGGTTAATTTTAAATATCTAACATTTTTCTTAAATTACCATGGTATATATTTTATTCGTTTTGAACAAGAAAAATAAATATTCAGCATTGAAACTAGTCTATTGAGGTAGCGAATGAATGTATAAAACATGTAAAGCAACAATTCAACTCAAAAGTAATGTGTGTGTGTCATTTAGGACTGCACAAATTAAGATGTCCCTTTTAGGGAACGTTGGCATGCTGAAACATCCGTACGGCGGTCATTATTAGGCATAGATGTTTATAAAAAATAAGCGCATCCAACTTGGTTTCAAAATTTGGATCCTGTGTGGAACCGAACCGCCACCGATGGGTATCCATAGAACATGAACATCTATTTGGGAAATTGGATGCTTATCTATGTTATCAATTGTAGCTGACCTAAATATACATACTGCATTTTCGACAATTTTTTTAACTAAACACTCTCAATACAAAAAAATTCAAGAGATCTTATACACCATGTATAATCGAAAATATTTTTTAAATGTAAACTCAGTAACTGTAGGTACTAAATATGACAAACTTTGAAAATTATATCTTTTTATTAACTAAGTTATCCACCGATGTCAGAAGTTTGCGCCACCCTGTATAAAAAAATTAATTAAATTAATTAACTTATGTAATGAGTATTATATAATTAATTTGAAACAAGATGTGTCACAAAAATATGCTAATGAATCTTAAATGCTAATTGACGAACAAGAACATGAGACCTTTTGATTGCTTTAGGTATTTGTCTAATTGATAAAAATTGAAATTGAACTGATAGTTTACTTATCAGTTAAATTTTTTTAATTTATTTAACGCAATTAAAAACTTACCTAAAACTGTCTTTTGGGCAATGTTGTCAATTAAATATGAAAAAAACCAACACACCATCGAACACATGGACAAGATTGTCGGAAAAATTATTAAAAATCTATTCCGGTCAAATCAATTGGTTTCTACATATAGCAGTGGAAGAGTTATTTTTTGAATAAATAAACAAAAATTATGTTTAAACAAGAAATGAAAGAATAAAAATTTAGGTTGAGAGTTTGCATTTAAATAAGAAAGAAAAATAAATTTAATTTGTAGTTAAGAGTTTTCTAAAAAGCCAAACTGTATTTTATAAACCATAATTAATTAATATTAATCAAGAATTTGATTTGTATATAAAAGATTAATTTCTATTTAATTAAAGAAACAAAAATGATTAGTTTTGTGTGGCGATAATAAGATGAACACTCGTAAAAAATGTATCAAAATTAGTTTCCGTGATAAAAATAACATAACAAAACAGTTTGAGTGCTGCAAGGTTAAAAAGTGAGATGAGACAATCTTCATGTGGAAGAAGAAGTGAGAAAAAACATTTTAAAAACCTAACGTCCGAAGTGAAGAAAGTGAAAGGACGGAAATGCAAGTCCCAACGCGAAGGAAGGATTTGTAATTTGAGAACCAAAGAAGTAACACGTATTGAGTGGACGACAGGCTTTTTTAGAAGGATTATCTACAGGTTTAAGACTTCCTTCAGGAAAAGGGCGACGCTTAATTATTACGCATATAGGAAGTGACGAAGGCTTTGTGGAGGAGGTTTACTGCTATTTGAATCGAAAAATACCGGTGATTACCACGAGGATATATGAATGGGGATGTTTTTGAGGAATATTTTGAACAAATGTTAGATTTAATACCAAAGGTTTCCGTAATTATTATGGACAATGCCAACTACCATTACAGACAAATCTAACGTTTACATACAACTTCCTGGAAAAAACACGTTATAATGGAATGGCTTTCCTCAAAAAATATTGCTTTCGAAAATGATATGGTAAAAAGGAACTACTAAGTCTAGTACAAGGTGTTAAGACAAAGTTTAAAGAATATGCAGTTGACGAAATGGCAGCAAAACGTGATATTTTTGTTCTAAGCTTATCGCCATACCATTGTGAATTAAACCCTATAGAATGAATATGGGCGCAGGTGAAGGGTCCAGTAACGAGAAATAATACCACGTTTAAATTAAGTGACGTTCAACATTTTTTAATGACTTCTTTAAGTGATGTGACTGCGGAAAAATGGAAAAAGTGTATATAACACGTAAAGAAAGAGGAACAAAAAATGTGGGAACTTGACAATTTGATAGAAGTTACTATAGAGCCTATTGTAATTTCAATACGGTCAAATGATACTTCTTCCGAAGAAACAGATGAATTTTCAGAATAACTGTATTTTAAAATTATATATTTATTATTTTTCCTATAAATTTAGTTTGTTCTTGCTATATTTTATTATACCTTAAATTTTCAAACTGGTTTCTAAGAAACGATGTGTTTTATAATTACAATGATATGTTTAAAATTACTTTCAATAAAACGCAATCGTAATTTTTTTTTGTCAGCAAAACCCATGTACACGCCTATGATCTTTAGTTTAAACCTCAAGAACAGGTATGTCCCATTGTTAACGGATTAGGAGCTATTCATAAATAACTGTAACACTATAGTATGGAAGCGGTATATTCTAAAACTAGTTTTAAAATATTTTATGTATTTCATACAAAATCGTGTACCGCTTATATGTAAAATAAATGAACTATTTTAATTTATTCCTTCGTTTCGTTTCTGGACAAACTTTAGCTTATGACCTACTGAACAAAGATGTAATGAACACTCAATAATGGACAGTTATCAAGTTATAACCAGTCAAATATTGAAAATTCAGGCTGCCGAATACTAAAAATTTCGGAAGGTATTGATTTTTTTGAAAAATGTTTGAAATAATAGTTAATAATAGTCCAACAAGTGAGGAAAGCGATTCATTTTTCCACTTGAGCTCGAGAGTGAGAGTGGAAAAAAGGCTTTCCTCATGTGTTAGACACAACATTTTTCCACATTTCCCAAAACAAAACCAACCAACCAAATGAAAGAAAAACTATTAATTCTAAACGTAACATATTGTTACAGGATTTCGTTACAATTTCGTACGTAAAGCAAAAGTCAACAATCGGAGGGTACAATAGTCTCACCTATTTATTCTGTGGTCTCGGTAAGGTCTCAACCTGTCATAGCGCAACGTTGCTAGCCGCATAATTCTAAAATGTAGGGTAACAATGTTTAAAAATCGAAATATAAGATACTAAATTAAACAAAAGTGACTGAATAATAATAATTATTTGTGTAACAAAAGTTAAACTTGAAACAAACAGACTAGAGTCAATGTAAACTGCTAAAAGTTTTATTCTGGAGTAAAAAGACTTCTTTCTTAATGATAAATTATAGGTTACGATTATACGCACATTATTATACAGGGTCATAAAAACGAGATATAGAATTGATCTGAAAATGTGCATGCTGAAATATTTTTATTTTGGCGGTGTTGAGGCTTCTACTCAAATGTATTAACAACTTGTTTATTTTTAATAGAACACCCCGTATATTGTTTTATTTTGTAAATTGCATTTTCTTTATGATCATTTTTTCTGAATAGTCTTCTATACCTATCTATACCGGTTTTCGAGATACTAATTATTTTCTGCTGTTTCACATATTTGATGACTACTAGTTTGGCGTTTGGGCCCATGGGATTAGCTTGCAAAGTCTCTTGTCCTTATTTCTTTCGATTTCTACCTTTGAGGTAATTTAAAACAGAAGGTATACCAGATAAGACCTAGTCAACGTGTTACCAATTGCATCAAGCAACTAAATGCTAATGAAAGCGACAATTGATGGTGTACATCGCCAGATTTTAAAGTGCTTAGAAGTCAATGGAGGATATTTTGATAATCTAAAAAAAATCAGTTTTTTATTAAATCAAACAATCAGATACTTAATAAATCAATTATGGTGCAAATTTACGGTATTACATTTTTTACAACTTTTTTTGATACGACCGGTTACTTATCTCCATGTTGGATGAAACGAGATAATAACTTTCAATACCTTTCTGTTTCATTTGTTTCATGACATGCAAGTATTGAAAAGTAATAAAATGCTTGATATAAATGTAAAAAATAATATTAGCCAAATAAAAAAACATAGGTAGGGTTCTCGTTGGACAAAAAACTAATTTTTATTTAAATATGAAATAATTTGATCGTGTTTAGTGTAGGATTTATTTAGCATGAACATTTATAATTTTTAATACGATGTAGTTTTATATAATACAATTTATATAAAAGATATTAAATTATTTTCTTTTGTGAAGGATTTTTTTATGTTTAACCCTAATTTTAGATATTGCGTTTTTTATCATGGTCTCGAAAATCGTGTATTCTGCTTTTATAACGAAAACATGCATTGTTTATTTTAATAACATATATTTATTTTATTCCTGCTACATATATTTTGAATTACATTAAGGTTTATTATATTATCAAAAACTTAGGATAATTAATAAATATCTGCATGTTGATTAATGTTTATGTAGTTACTAAACTTAGAACTGCATTTCTGTACCCCCCATTAACCCTCCTGTCAATGTGTAAATTAATTAACAAAACTACTGACAAACTTCTATGGTGACATTTTATTAACGAATGTCATATTATGTTATTTAGCAAAGTTAAGTAAAGCATGCACAATGGTCGAATAAAATTTACTTCCTATATAAATATCAGTATCAAATCGTATAAATGTGTAAATTTATTACTAATTTGTGATCAACTTCTTAAAATAAATCCCTGGATTGGTGATATCTTGCATTACAGAGATATCGTTTTTCACCTCGAAATTGTAAGATCTAATTAGATTAGGGCATTCTAATTGTACATATACGATTAAGCATTAATGAAGTTTCTTCTTATCTGGGTTCAAACCTTTTTAGGATCTATGTTTAAACAACCCAATTAAAACTTGTATACATTTATAGAATTTACCGGTGAAACTATGCATCAGCGAATATTGGCTCCCCTAATTGCTTTTCGCCAAAAAGTTAAAAGATATTTAAATGATATTTTCAACGCATTTAATTAAGAAGAACTCAACATTATAATAGCAGATTATATTATTAACAACAAAGAAAATTGGTTTTATTTGCTAAGGTTTGTACTTTAACCGCCGAAGGAGTTGATGAAAATCTTGTCTGTGATGATAAAATGCATCCCAAAATTAACATTTTATTAATCATACATTATTGCGTTCCGTGACTTTAAAATATGTCACAACTAATCATAGGTTTACCAAAAATGGATTTTATCAGAAAATGTTAGAAAACAAATACAGATGAAAGTGGGTGTTATTTTTATCTTTACCTCTTTCCCATAAAAACTAGGGGATATTGGATTCGTAAATGTGATGGGATTCTTATATTTATTTTATTTTTTTTAATTTATATCAAATTACTTTCAACATCGAAAATTATTTGACTTTAGATCTCAGGGTTTTGTTTCACCGAGTAAATGTGTCAGCATATAGGTAGTGATCTTTAATTTGAAAATAATAACTGTCTGCAACTATGTTTACTAGAAATAATATCCTTTTTTGCTTTTCTTTTAGAGCTACTAAATGTTTATGACTCACGACGTGACCATTTATTGAAATTAAACCGTTAACAATAAGAATTCTTTTATTTACATACATAAAATTTTATGACCGTGCAACGTCGCCTTTTACATATTATTATTTTATTTTACAGTTGTATAACAAAAAATACTTTTTAGCTATTAAGACAACGAGTACTTTATAGATGATTTAAAAATCGAGACCGAGATTTTTAAACTATACAACCTGAGTTTTTACTAATACCTTATCACATAATACAAAAAAATTTTTTTAAAGCTAATTTTTAATAAATTATACAGGGTTATTTGAAAATGTAATAATATACAGCACATTCCATAAGAAAAACACAACTTTGATACGTTTTGTGTATTTTGGAACACCTGTATATTTCGAAAATAATTTTAAAATATTCTTCCGATAGGTCTCTATCCATCCCAGATATATTTTTCCAATTTTATTAAATAGTTTGGCTGTAATATTCCGTGTCGTATACCGTGAATAACCCTAAGACGCTTCACGATACCTGTTCAAAATGGCTTTTACGCTTGCTACTTTAATGACATCAACAAGTTTTGAAAAAAAAAAACAATTTTCAGTGTTAAAATGTGCAAAAACGTTCCGAAATAAATTCGAGAAAAAAATAGAATTGCGGGGTGATCCTAAATATAGTCGAAAATAAGATGTTACGTACCTTTGACTGATGTTTTGTAACACTTAAATAGAAAAGTTACCGCAACTAAAGCTTTATTTTGCCAGAGAGGGGCGTAGGCGATTATTTTTGTATAATTTTTAGAAATAAACAAAAATGACCTTAAAATACAATTTATTCTGTTGAGTTACGACAACCAACAACACACTCTTGCATAGTAACGCACGTACATATAATATGATTAAACTTTAGGATTAAAAAAAGACATCATTAACAGTTACGTTAGGCGCCAAGACGTCTTTAAGGGTTACATAGTCAGAAAAAATATAATTTTGTTACATAGGCAACTTTCCATACTATCCCAAATACAAGAGATTGTACAGCTGGCGTTTTTTTTTACATTCTATACAGAGTAGACAAAAACACAAAACTATCATTTTCTCAATTTTTTCTAATGGAACACCCTATATACCAATGCGATTTTTAAGAGCTTTCTAACGATATAACACACTTGGGTACTAGGACCGGAACTTTTTGACATATTCCACAATTATTCCACCCTATATACCGATGGGTCAGTCGAATGCTATTTTCAAGAGCTTTCTAACGATATAGCACACTTGGGTACTAGCGCCAGAGCTTTTTAAGATATTCCACAGAGTATGAAAAATATCAATTAATGAAAATGCTTAATTGCAATTAACATTAATATTTGCTGCCGAACTTTCACTCAAAATAGGAATAACACTAAAATTTGTATATACACCTTTTGAGTAAGACAGGGATCTGTTTTTGGTAATATTATATTATAATATAAATAATTAAATATTATTGTATTGTCGTATTCAGGTCTTTAACATCATTTAACAACGTGAAATTGTAATAATTTATTGATAACTTTCAAAACAACAAAAAAGACCAACATTCAACTTCTCTCTAGTTCAGTAAGTGTTCAAAAACATTTCCTTGTTGTTCTAAGCACATTTCCAAATGTCAGACGAACGAAAGCTTAACGCGCCTGAGAATAAGTGGAGAGTTATTTTTATTTTCATTGCTTCTGCTTCTGCCGTTGTCGGTCGATTTCTGTAAACTTGATCTTTAACGAAACCCCAAAGAAAAAAGTCGATTGGAGTTAAATCCGGCGAACGAGCTGGCCATGAAATACTACCTCCACATCAGATCCAACGATTTGGGAAATTTTGATCTAAGTACTCGCGTACTTCTCTATAGAAATGCACTGAAGCACCATCCTGTTGAAACCAAATGCTTTTCCGAGTAGCAAAATTAACTTCTTCTAAGAGAATGGGAAGTTCATTTTGGAGAAAATGTAGGTATCTTTGTACGGGTAGGTTTCCATTGAAGAAATATAGTCCTATTACATCTGTCCCGACGATGCCACTCCATACATTCAGTGTCCAACGGTTTTGGTTATCGACAGTTCTCATCCACTTTGGATTCTCCATTGCATAGAAGTGCATATTATGCCTATTCACCGCCCCATTACTTTTGAAAGTAGCTTCGTCGCTGAACAAAATTTTGTCTTGAAATGTGTTCAAGGTGATATGGATGAAATATATTTTTAAAATTATTCTATTAACACTACTCTGAGACATCCCTAATTCTATCGTCATCTCCCGTGTGCTCACATGTGAATTTTCTTCCAACATCAGTAGTATATCCAATTGTTGATTGTAGTTGATTCTATTTGCATTTTTCTTCTTCTTATAAAGCACACTTCCACTTTCCTAGAATCTGTCCATAGCACTTTGAAAACTCCCTTTAAATGGTGTTCTTTCTTCCGGATATTTTGCATGGTAAATTCGCGTTGCCAATAAAACATTTTGATCGGTTTCTCCAAGGTAATAAATCATTCTCACTAGTTCTTGATTTTATTGATTCATAGAGATATTAGTAGTGATACAGTAATGTTGTGGATACAGTATTGACTTATGATAGATAGTGACATTTCTTGTCCAGATATTTAATTTTTTTTATACCATCCTACTAGTTTTAGCAATTAAGCTGCCGTTCGCTCGACGTCTCAAAATACGCTTAGAACAACAAGGAAATGTTTTTGAACACTTACTGAACTAGGGAAAAGTTGAATGTTGGTCTTTTTTGTTTTTTTTAAAGCAATCAATAAATTATTAAAATTAGCATTTGAAGATATTAAAAATCTGAATAAGACACTACAATGCCGCAATAACTTTTTATAAAAATTATTAGCAAAAACAGGTCATGTCTTACTCAAAATGTGTGTATACTTATGTTAGTTCTACTCTTATTTTGGGTGAAAGTTCCGCAAAAAATAATAATTGTGGAATATGTCAAAAAGTTCCGGTCCTAGTACCCAAGTGTGTTATATCGTTAGAAAGCTCTTAAAAATCGCATTGGTATATAGGGTGTTCCATTTGAAAAAATTGAGAAAATGATAATTCTACTCTGTATAGAATGTAAAAAAAACGTCAGCAGGGATCAGGTTTCAGAATTTTTTACTATAATACGGGATCAATTGCGAAAAGATGGACAAGAAATAACAAAGGGTGTAAGTGCTATGATTTTTCAAAGATGGGACTTTTTTCGTAGTAAGCATTAGTTAACGCTGTTACAGTTGTTGCTAGACCCCTAATCATGTATATAAACTCAAATTATTTTTCAACAGAGAATCCAAATATGTGTAGATATACAGGATGTTCCATTCAATAAAAAACCAACTTTGGTCCAGTTACCGAGTTCAGGACCACCTGAATAGGGAAAAATATTTTTAAAAAATGCAACTTATGAATATCTATTATATAAAAAAACAGAAGTCGATATCATGTTTAATAACGGAGCAATCGGACTTTGTAGTTTGGTTGGGTCACCCGGTATGTATCCAAATCCGAAACTGATCCGTTGAATCGTCGTTGAGCAAAACGCGAGTAAAAATTTTCATTGAACTTTTTTTCTATATAAATATAATTTTCCAAACTTTATACTTAAGCCTGCTTAGAAAACAATATTGAAAATCTCTAAGAATATCAATCGTGTCTAAAAATTAAAAAATTAACTTTTAATTTACGAGCAAAAATGTTCATTTTACCTAGCACTGATGGACACCCTTAAAAGCAATGATTATAATTTCGTCGGTGAGCTTGGGCGTCTAGACAATTCACTGACTAAATAATTGATGAGATTACGCAAGCACAAATAAACATTTGTTTTACAAAGAAAACAGGGTTACAATATAACCTTAGGAACTAACATTTTTATTGTGATCGATGGACAATATTTGTTTTTTTTTTATTTAAAATCGTAAAGAAATGAAGTAATTCTCAAACGTATTAACCCTAGAATGTAGATTTGAGGTCGTATACAATATCTCAAGTTATTAAAAATACGGTCGATCGGTAAAGCTACAAAGTTGCATTTCTTAAAACTAACGTACCTGGCAAACGTTTACTGTTATCAAGTAATTAGGTTGTTCATAAGAAATGAAGGAAGCTAATTTTTCATGTCGTTAACAGTTCAATCTTCCGGGTTATCGGTGGGTTAATATACTTGTGTGTGTGTGGTATCTTGTGGTTGAAGAATGTAATTAAGTAGTTAATCAACTGGGAAGCAAAGAAATATACCTTAGTACAATCCAAAGATCCAGAAGTTAAATTAATAACAACGTAATTCCAGTATCAAAATTACATCATCATAATTCCATTGAATTAGTTTTCAACAAGCTTTTGAATGCTGTATTTCAGCATTTTTAAAATCATAAACAGAATAGTCGAAATCTCCAAAAATATTTTAAGGTGCTGTAACTTTTGAAACCAACGAAGTACAACATTTTTCAAAAAGTTTTTGAATTAGTTTTTTCAACCAGCTTTTGATTGCTGTATTTCAGATTTTTTAAAATCATAAACAAAAAACTCTAAATCTCCACAAATATTTTAAAGTGCTATAACTTTTGAAATACTGCATCGAAAAAAGTTTTTAAAATCATGTTTGAATAAGCTTTTAAAGCGCTTTCGAATGATATGCCACTTGACGTGATAGCTTAATTACTTTTTAAAATAATAATGCAACTGTATTTGACCTTTGACCTTAAATATTTCTTAAACTACTGCCCCTAGGGGGTCACGTCAAGAGGACTTTTTCTACTCTCATAAAGTTCTAAAACATATAAAAAATTCAAATTTTTTTTATAGAAAGCCAAAAATAATTTATATGGTCCTAAGTTCTTAAAGAAGTATTTTAGTATAAAAGCATCATGCTTATACACATAACTTTAAAATCAAAAAAAAAAAAAAAATCAAATATCAACAAAAAAAACTTACCAACGAGACATACGCGATTTTGCTCGTGCTCACAAGTATCAATTTAAGGAGTTTTATCCTAAGTAACTACTTGCACAAGGTACTTACTGTAGAAATTACCCGTTACAAAGAATATCATATTAGTAAGCTCATATTTCAAGTAGTTGTATTGAAAAAATATTTGATTAAACATTGAATATTTGAATGAAGTAGGTATTAGTCTAGTTCTATACACTGTGTCCAACATAAGAATGAACAGCATGGGAATCTTGAAAACGGTGAAAGATACAAGGTGGCTCCAATTACAAAAATGTTGGGCAATTTAAAGTTTATTTACATGGAGTTTGAAAACGTTTAATAATGTTTTTCATTTTCGAGATTTTACAAAAAAAACTATTTTTCGAGTTTTTGTTTTTCGTATTTTTTGCGCTTATTTTAAAAAAATATTAAAAATCTAAAATCATTGTCACTCTTAAATCTCTAGAAAATGGCGTTGCCAAATTTTTAATTCAACATTTCAACAACTTTATTTTTTTTATGGTCGCATACAAAAAGTCGCCCTGTAGCAGATTCAAATAGCGTGCAGAGTTTCAATTGTCTTGAGAAATGTAAGGTCTTATTATCCTATCACCCAAAATACCTATCCACAAATTAAACCCAAATTGGTGTTGGTGTCTTGCTTCTATTTTAAAATTTTTAATTTATTGGTTATCAAGTTATCATACTTTCGTCAGACCAAATTACTTTAAAGTGAAATTCTACATCTACTTGACATTGTCTGGTGTACCATTCGCAAAAACCTGCTTGTTTCCTGTCGTCACCAGGTCTAAGACTCGGGCAAATTCTAAATTTATTTTGATGAAATTTCTGCTTTTGTAATATGGATTGGGCAGTAGTTTTTGGTATTCTATGTTACGGTTCTAAATTTTCGAACCTGAACGTAGGTCGTAAGCCGTGTTAAAAACGTAGGGCGTAGGTTGCGCGTTACGACGGAAATCAAATCTACCGCGCTACAGCAAATTTTCCTATTGGTGAACGGTAATCACTAACTAATCAACGGGTCGACGACATCTTGGCACTTTCATTTCCTCTTGAGTGGTTGACGGTGGCTCATGAAATAAATAAACTATAAGTGAAATTTCAACGTGGCTTCATTAATTGCACCATAATTGAGTGCGGAAAGATAAATCCGATCAATTTACACCGTCTCTTTTACTATTTCTTTGGTTACTTTCGAGGTTGTATTAATTGTTAATTGCAACGTTTGCTTTAGCACGTGTGTTAACCTCACACTTTTATCTTATCTTACATCTAGAAAACTCCTGGGGATGCTAGAATGGCTATTTAGGAACCTCTCGCTACCTAATTGTTCGAGTAGCTCGATTTCGCCTACACTTAAGCCCACAACATCTGGTGAATGCTGAAGGCCGACCGATCTGCTTTTCAATCTAAACTTCCCCGAAAGGAAATTCTGGAATTAACTACGTTCGGACGCTGTCCAATACTGCCGCTAGCAAGAACGTTTATTCTCGGATCTGCATACTACTAGAACACAGCTAAGTTTTAATGTTTAATTATCCTACTCAATATCAATGCGTAAGAAGCTTACGTACACGGGACATCGAACAGTCTTATAATTCTAGTACTTAAGTAACTTTTTAGTCGAGGTGAACTCGATTACCGACCCTCGGTTTTGTTTACATTGGCTCCATTAGAGCTAGACGCTGTATATAACGGGGCGACATTAAAAACAAAAGGCCTTTTGGGTTGACGAGACCTGTTTATCGTGTTTCTTCCAAGTTTAAGTTAATATTAAGGCACCGTTGTGTAAGTGACGTGTGTACGTCAAGTTTTCGTACGAATCAATCTTAAATTGGTACGCTCTCTTTAAATTTGGGATGTAACTATAAAACTTATCTGAATTTGATACATTAATTACGAGCTTTATTTAAATCGTTGTTGCTAACGCCCGTAAAACTTTATGCGACAGTCTCTTTTACTTCTTACATATTCTCCTAGTATGTTTAAATTGTTATTTGCTATATTTAAATTGTCTATGTGTCTCTCTGATATTGTGTTCGTTTTAACGTGTTAGATCTTTTAGTAAAACCAAGTTGTAGTCCTGTTGGTCGGTTTTATTTCTATCTATTACTCAGCAGGTGGCGCTACGTTACGCAACAGTTTATTTCTTTTCATTTTCCTTAAGGACCCCCCAACTCTACCGACGAAGCCGGACACTGTTTCGATAACTAGTATAAATTCGGGATCTTCCAGGAATATAGTGCGTTAATTCGAGCTCAATGGTATTGTTCTTTTTATCTAGGTTGTACCGCTAGAGCCGTCTATTCTTTTATGTATTTGTAAGCTACAACCGTTACATCCAGTCCAACGTTTAATTATTCTTGGCTATATTTCAGCGTTTTTAACAACGGTTAATAAAACTCTATTCGTTTTTCTTAGTTAAATTGTTTTTACAGAACAAAACAGGTTTTTCAAAAAATCTGATTTATTTTAAATTCGATAAATTTGTTTTACCAGGTTTCCTTCGTTCATGGTACTGATCCAAATACATTTCTTCAACAGCTACACTATTTTTGTGGCACAAGACGTAGTATGTCAACATATCAAATTTTTATTCGTTTGTGAAATTTGTTCTATTCCAATTTTACAAATAAATAAAACAAAATAAAAAAGCAATGAACCAACCAAGAACTAATATTGATTACAAAATATGAGACATGTCGAATTCATCGATAACAAGAAATACAAGGCGACAATAAACTTGACAGATGAAACAGTAATATATCAATTTTTATTAACGGCTACTAACTACCTAACGTGAAAAGTAAGATACACTAAATATCATTATTATCATTATATTCCAGTTTTCCTTTTCCCACCTACAATTTAACCATAAAGTCAGGAGTATTTGGAGCCAAAAATACATGTTTTTTTACATTGTACTTAAACTGATTCCAGTATTTTTATATAAAATGGTGCCCATATTTTTCCGCAATATGTAGTTTTAACCATACAATTATATAAAGCTACGCATGTTTCCAAATTATCCGTTTTTGATTTTTATATTTATAATATTTATATATTTTTATATTTATTAATTATAACTAAATGAAATAATAATTATTAGGCGCTAGTATTAATAATGTTGTTGTTTTTGGTGGTAATAAATATTAATAATTTAAGTAGACTGATAAAATATTGTATCTCACTGAACACGTTTTATGTAATATTTTAGTCAATTATTCACAAAATTACAACAAAAATAATAATTTACAACTTAATGCGACTAACAAATTAGAAGCAAGTAATATACAAATTAAATTACCTGCCTGGAAAAGGTCACATCTAAGATAACAACACAATACTCCACCTGTGTCATAACAGAGGCCATAACAAACTATTTACGACGAATTATCAAACCGATAGGCGGCTGTTGTTCATGCAACCATATAAAAATAAACTATACAGAAACTCCACTCGACTGTCAGCAGTTTGATGTTACGTGTCGAATTTTTTTTTTCTATTTTACCCTTTAATGTCAACATTGCTTTATTGGATGTTTTTTTTTTCACGGAACACTTTTTTTTACTGCTTTTTTTGTTTTTTACGGTTGGTACTAATTTATATTAAATTAAAGTGACAGATAACATACATATTAATAGTATAGATTAATGATAAACTTTAATTATCTAATTAATTTATTTATAAATCATGAAGACTTATTATTAAAAAATACCCAAATATTTGAATAGTAGGGACACGAGACACGAGGAATTTCTTCCCTATACAAGTAAACGCATGCGCATAAACGAAAATTTCATTTCATAACCTATACTTCTATTTACGTGTGTTTTGTAATTCAAAATATTTAATAAAATTATTATACAATATCAGGAACAAAAACAAACGGTATTTATTTACCAGTATTATCAAATTTACAATTATTAAAAATCTTAATATTAATAATGCAAGAATCTTTGCCTGCAATTTGGATTCCTGGATTTTGGGTGGAAATGTTGACATTCTTACCCATGTTGTGAATTTCCACATTGTGAGTGTCTGGAATACATTGTATATTGGAAGCATCACTTGATTGTAAGTTAGCCGTTGAAGTGCTAGGTTGTGCGAGTATATCTGCGACTTGAATCTTTTTGCTCAGTGATGTTTCAATATACCCTCCAGCAACTGCTCCAGACTTCCACCCACCATGACGCTTAATGGTTATCAAGTCGCCACCATTATTTGCCAAGTGAGTGGCACTTGACCTTCTGAAGCAATGGCCAGTGTAACTGTCGGGATCATTTAAATTTAAAAATTTTGCGATGAGTTTTGGCATACTCCCAATAGTATTAATGCCAATTGGACTATTAATACAATAACCATCGCGGTATGTTAAAAAAAAACCTTTCTGTTTTACAATTTTCCGGTCTCAATGAATAATATTTTTTAATGAAATTGATCCAATTTTGTTCAGTGATTGCAAACAACCTTGGTACGTTATTTTTTGTTTTCGGAATTGTAATTAGAATATTTTCTGTATTAAATGACAAATCGTTAATTTTTATAGTCATAATTTCCTGACGACGGCAAGCACCTGCATAACCAATAATAAGACCAACCTGAAGCAAAAAGCAAATATTGAATTACATTGCTGCTAGTAATAATGAAAGAAAATCAATAGGTGCCTTAATGACTAAAAACTTGTGATCATCGGCATCTCGTAAGAAGCGGTCAATATCCCCAGCTTCTAAAATGTTGGATTTCTTTGGTTGATACCCTTCAGACAATCTCTTCAAGTACGAAATTAATTTATTATACTTTGAGATATCAATATTATTTTCTATATTTATGCAAGACTTTAATTTAGAATATGTTGACCAGAGCATAGATGACTTTTTGGTTTCATTCAATTTTTGAAATAAATTAACATAACATTTTCATAAATACCAGCTTTGTTTTTGCACGCCATATATTGAATGCATTATACTCTTTTTCATAAGCTGCTTTTGATTTTGTAGGTAACAATGCATTCATTACCTCAGCCGCTGCTTCTTCAAACTCTGGTGGGGTACAACAATCTTCCATTGCAGAAACCAAACGATCTATGTACTTTTTTAATATTAGTTTTTTTTCTACTTTTAATATTAATTTCAAATTAGAATCTTTAAATTCAAATAATTGAAATTTAAATGTCAAATGAACGCAATAACATTAAATTTGTGTTAAATTTTCTTTTGTTTTTGTAAAAATAAAGAATACTAGATTCACAAAGCACTACTAGATTACCGTAATACTGAAAAAATTTATTTCTTTCGAACCGTTAAAAATGGGGTAAAATAGAAAAAATAGTATAAGAAATTCGTGGCTTATGGCATATTATCGCACTTGTTCATTGCAAAACTGGCCGCTACGCGCCTCGTTGTGCAAACTTGAACGCGTGCGATAATGTAGTGCCATAAGCCACTAATTTCTTAATGTACTATTTTCGCATACTGTAATGAAAGTTAATAAATCGTGATGAAAGTGATACTTTATTTCACGATTAAATACAATGCAAAACAATGCTCGAGTGCATGAAAATGTTTGAATTACTGCACCTTATGTCAGAAATATTTTTATCTTTTGAATTATTTTTAATTTGGCAGTATGCAAAAAATACGTGTATAACTCGTATGAATTCATTTGGTTAATTAACTCGTTAGTCAGACTGCAAACTCATGAAAAAAAACTATAGCTTTAATCACTTGTTGTTGTAACAGTCTCTTCGTACACTTCTGAGAGAAGAGGTCTCTAAATTTTTTAAATAATGAGACTGAGAAATGAGATGTAAAACAATCAAACAAGTTCTTACCTAATAGTTGGTTGACTCTCATATCGTATAGATGTTGTTTTGTGATGCCATTACATTTTAATTTCTTGGCCAGAAGTTAAACGGGAAAATCAATTAGCAAAATCGACGCATTTGGGCACGAGAACACCCATATGAAATCCCAGAAAGTAAACGTGTGGATGAATATTATGGGCAATTCCTTGTTAGGGCCATTTTTATTGAGGGTAATTTAAATCAAAACAGTAGAAGAATCAATGGCGAAATAATTTTCCAGCAAGACGTAGCTCCACCACACAGTGCAGCTATAATGACTCAATTTCTTAACGAAAGTTTTCCTAACAATTGGATATAGTTTATGATAATATTCGACCACAAGCAGAAAATACCTACGAGTTGAAAGGACGAATCATCGAAAGCTGCAACTCCATTACCGTTCGACGGTTGCAAAACACAAGAAGGCATTTTTACCACCGATTAGGATTTCAAACAATTACCTTGATAAATACTCGTTCTTATCTACATCTTTCAGACAAAAAATAGTGAATGTTTATTTTTATGTTGGCTAGGGTTATTTCTGTGCAATTTTCTTTTTTGCTTATTTTTATTTAGTAAATAAAAATGTTCCTGCTAGTGTTTTTCAAAAAAGGCAACATTGCATCTTCTTTTTAGAAAATTTAACACATTTTGATTATGATGGTCTAATGGATCATGCTTCTTGTATCAACTGAATAATTCTCATTATTAACAAAGGAAAACTTAAATAGTCGTCGTAATATTCAACCATTTTTATGTTTTATAAAATCGAACCTCTTATCAAAGATAGAAACCCAGCTTCGCAACGGAACACGCGATTCTGTGACGTTAATTAACCTCATATGCTCTTCATATGCAATCTGAAGTTGTCAAAATGACAAATTTATTTGTTCAATTCTTCCTCATTTTAAATTTAACATCTGAATACCGTTTAACTTGTGTGGATTCTGTAATAGAAGCTCACGAATAAAAAATTGGGTCAAATCTGCTGCGAAACATAAGCTAACATGGGATATAATTTTCACTTATGGCCACAGTTTAAAAAGTGCACTGTATACGATGACCAAGAGAAATTTAACTTTACTTTTCTTTCCCGCTTACATTTAATTCGATCCTACGTGTTTACACCGTATACTTTGATTCGAAGGTTCGAACCAAATTGATTCCATACTATCAGAAATACATCATCTCCCCCAGAATGCATAACGCCCATGATGATGATGATTCTATATATATTTTAGTTTATAATATTTTAGTTTCCTGTTATTTTCACACCTAACCTAACACTAAATTTAAAATTAAAGATTAATTCAAACAAACTGAATAGTATATCCTAGTAATAGATATTTATACAAATGAAATATTAAAAACTTTAAAAAATCTATTTTTAAATTATTGCGTTGTTCCGTCGTGTGATAACATTATTTCGTAATATTCAATCAATGACGAAACCGGAAAGCCAACGCATAACGCCCTCTATCGGTGACTGAAGAAAACACTAACACGTATAGAGAATCTACTGCTTGTATCTATGGGATGTTATACATTCCGGGGAGATGATGTATTTCTGATGCTATGGATCCACGCGTACCGAACTAATTTAGTCCTTTGTGTGTTTACACCGAAAATACAGAACGATTAGTTCAAATAAAGTTCACATATAGTCCTTGGTTCGAGTACTAAACTGTCGGTAACATACACCTAACTACGTTTAAATATGCATTCAAATCTGTTATTAAATACTTTCAATAAAACTAATTTTAAAAAGATAGCGGTGAATACGGGCCAGCCATTGAATTTATAACCAAATTTTTTTTTGCCTATCTGGTATATGAACGAATGAAGGTAGTAGGTAATTAAAGAATAACGACAACTTGTTTGTTTAAGAGGGTATTTGCTCTGGTGTTGAGATGCATAAACAGCAGCCGAAAATAGCTATTTTCTATAGAAATAAAGAACCTACAACGTTGGAATCAAAAATCTGGATAGGGAAATTATGATTCTACGCCCCTCGTGTATTAATTTTTTTGTTTTTCTTAAAATATGTGTTTTTGAAGAGGCTAAACTTTTAAAAAAAATGTGCCCTTCAAAATATGCATTTAATTGCATCAAATCAAAATTTTAACAAATGACGGGCATGTATTGATGATCCTTTCTGCAATAGTTTTTATATTTATTTTTCGGTGATTCGACTTTTTGTTTTAACGATTAAATTAAATCTTACAGAAGCATGTGGCTTGCAAAAATTAGAAAATAATGCGGTTAGATAGTACGATTTGAATGGCACCAAAAACCGACTTTTTTGAAATTTTGTGGGTTACGACGTTTTGCATTTAAATTTTAGCCATCGATGTAGAGTAACAACAATGATTAAACTTAAAACGTTTGTAGTGTTATTTAGACACTATGCAATTCAGCGTTCGTGCTGTACTAAATTTTGTGTAATTAGTGAAAACTAATTGTAACTCTATTAACATTGTTTTAACCATTATAGAATAGTGGTAACCTCTTATTATAAATTATGATCTTGAAAATCCTGTTAATCTACAGTCGACTGTATAAAATATAAATACATGTGCCTTATAAAATTCAATTGGCAATAACCACAAAACAATAGGAATCTATAAAATTTTTACCTTATCGTACTAATACGAGCGATGTTATAAAAAATAAAATAAAAAAAATTAACAGTTTCTGTTAGATTACATTTATAGTATTCCTACTTTAAAATTTAATATGTACCTACCATCCTATCCGTATTCAGTTCCTAGATTCCTAGTACGTACGCAGAATTAATTTAGGTCCGTAAAGCTGCACACCCCATATCACCAATTTTGAAACTAAAGAGCTAAGAATTATGTACCTTTTATGTGCTAATTTTGTACCGACTTTAAAAATTTTGTACTCCAAAAATAGGCATACTTTTTTAAGGTTGAAATGTGGGGGTGTGGTTTGCGCAAAAGCAACATCCCCCATACCAGAAATCATTGAATGGGTGGTCCAATCGCAAAAGAAAATTACAGGAATTATGTACTTTTTATGTGCTAGGAGATGAGACAAGTCTTGGTACGGTAAGGTCATCTACTACGAAGATATGGGGAATGAAAACTTTATCGATTCTAAGCGTCTAGTAATATACATACGAAATGATGTAACGACACCAAGTTATGAATATATAGTGATGAGGAGAAGTATGGTGAGCAATAATGCTGAAGGTAAGTAGGGGCGAAACGGGTAACAAGAGGGAGGGAGAAAGAAAAAGAATATCTGAATTGTATTTTATATTAAAAATTATGTACCCTTGATTACGAACTGTTATCATATTCTATTATTAAAAAGCTATCTCCTGGCACTTTAAATGAATTTTGTACCGCAAAAACTCTACCAGTAATAAGCACCGGAAGAGGAAAAATCGCGATTTGTTATACCTCTTTGTCGGTAATAAGAATTTTAAAAATTATGTACCCCTGATTTCAAGGTGACATCATATTTTACTATTGATACGCTATGTTTTGGCACTATGTTTAAATTTTGTACCCAAAAAACTATTGCAGTAATATGATCCGAAAGAGGAAAAATCGCGATTTGTTATATTTAATTGTCGGTAATAGAGGATGTAAAAATTATGTACTCCCTAATTTTAAGGTGTCATCATATTCTATTATCACTAAGCTATTTTTTGGCTCTATGTCTGAATTTTGTACCCAAAAAATGGATTTAGAAATTATTATAAGCACCACAAAAAATTAGATTTTTTTTGTATTATTTAGTTTATAAATAGAATAACATTAAATAACATTTGTAATTGGAACTTGGAATAAAAAATAATGTGTGGAATTATCCGTCCATTTTTAATACGCCGCTCGGAAATAATCATGTCGTCAATTTTCGTCCATTGCGTTCCTCCTTGGAATAGCAATGCGGAATAATGGAATATCTCCGTCGCAGTAAGATTCTCCTTACTTAATTGATTTTTTTTTATTTAAGGGCAACTTGTATGAAACGAGCCCTTCTAGTCTCAGCTTCATACCATCGAACTCCACGAATTCCGGGATGTCGGATAATTTGATTCTTACGACATCCGTGCCTTATGTGAATCGATGATAATGATTTTTGCCTAGAACATTGAAATTGTTTAAATAGTTTTTAGATCATAATTTTGTCGATGAAGTTCAATATTCAAATATGACACTCACTATAAATTTGGATTCTCGCAGATCGATCACCATCACAGCCCCCGCAGCAATCAAATTTTCTGACATCGCATACCTTATGAGAGCCTCACGGAGACAATGGATATTGTTTAGATTTATTGCAATTGATTTTATTGGAGTGGAATTGTCAAGAGGACACGTATCGCAGCAAACGATCTCATTGGCAAAAGGGTTGTCTTTTAAGAGAAGAAAAACAAGATCGTTTGCTCCGGTTTCACACTTGACAACTTTCAGATCTCCTTGATTGAAGATCTGTCTATCTCCAGCTTCTTCTACCAGAATCGCAGCTCTTATTAAGTATACGATACCTGTGAGAGAGAAATATAGAGGGTGGGGCACTACCAACGAATAATTCTGTAGCATAAAAACGACAAATTATGTAAGAAATCTTAAGGCACACATATATCGAGATCATTTGAGACCACATTTTAAAAATATTTTTGATTGTACAGGGTGCTCAAGAAACCCGTACAATATCAAAGTTGTGATATTTTAAATAGGTCACACTGCATTTTTTTTTAATTGTACTATTAAAAATAACGTATGTTTGTTAACATTTGAAATATTTACTTTTATGTTTTGATGTACAGGGTGTTTTTAATACTACCGCATAATACTAACTACTTAAAACGTAAATAACTCGCTTAACTTAAATGGAACACTTTGTATTTGTGTAGCCTGTTGGAAGCTGGGACTAATTACCGACATTCCGGAATTCGTGGAGTTCGATGGTATGTAGCTGAGACTAGAAGGACTCGTTTTATACAAGTTGCCCTTAAATCAAAAAATCAATTAAGTAAGGAGAATCTTACGGCGACGGAGATATTCCATTATTCCGCATTGCTATTCCAAGGAGGAATGCAAAGGGCGGAAATTGACGTCCTGGTTATTGCTGAGCGGCGCGTTAAAAATGGACGGAATATTCCACACATTATTTTTTATTTCATTTAGTTTCAATAACAAATGTTATTTAATGTTATTCTATTTATAAACAACAATAATACAAAAAAAAATCAAATTTTTTGTGGCGCTTATAATAATTTATAAATCAGTTTTTTGGGTACAAAATTCAGACACAGTGCCAAAACATAGCGTATCGATATTAAACTATGATGACATCTTAAAATCAGGGGTACATAATTTTTACACTCCCTATTACCGAAATTGAAGTATAACAAACCGCGATTTTTTCTCTTTAGGAGCATATTACTGCAAGAGTTTTTTGGGTACAAAATTCAGACATAGTGCCAAAACATAGCGTATCGATAGTAAAATATGATCACACTTTAAAATCAGGAGTACATAATTTTTACATCCCCTATTACCGACTATGAAGTATAACAAATCGTGATTTTTTCTCTATCGGATCATATTACTGCAAGAGTTTTTGGGTACAAAATTCAGACATAGTGCCAAAACATAGCGTATCGATAGTAAAATATGATGACACCTTGAAATCAGGTGTACATAATTTTTGCATCCCCTATTACCGACAATGAAGTATATCAAATCGCGATTTTATCTCTTTAGAAGCATATTACTGCAAGAGTTTTTTGGGTACAAAATTCAGACATAGTGCCAAAACATAGCGTATCGATAGTAAAATATGATCACACTTAAAATCAGGGGTACATAATTTTTACATCCCCTATTACCGACTATGAAGTATAACAAATCGTGATTTTTTCTCTTTCGGATCATATTACTGCAAGAGTTTTTTGGGTACAAAATTCAGACATAGTGCCAAAACCTAGCGTATTGATAGTAAAATATGATGACACCTTGAAATCAGGTGTACATAATTTTTTCATCCCCTATTACCGACAATGAAGTATATCAAATCGCAATTTTATCTCTTTAGGAGCATATTACTGCAAGAGTTTTTTGGGTACAAAATTCAGACATAGTGCCAAAAGATAGCTTATCGATATTAAAATATGATGACACCTTCAAATCAGGGGTACATAATTTTTACACCCCCTATTACCAACATTGAAATATAACAAATCGCGATTTTTTGTCTTTAGGAGCATATTACTGCAAGAGTTTTTTGGGTACAAAATTTAGACATAGTGCCAAAACATAGCGTATCGATAGTAAAATATGATGACACTTTGAAATCAGGGGTACATAATTTATACACCCCCTATTACCGACATTGAAATATAACAATTTTTGTCTATGGGAGCATATTACTGCAAGAGTTTTTTGGGTACAAAATTCAGACATAGTGCCAAAACATAGCATATTGATAGTAAAATATGATGACACCTTGAAATCAGATGTGCATAATTTTTACATCCTCTATTACCGACAATGAAATATATCAAATCGCGATTTTATCTCTTTAGGAGCATATTACTGCAAGAGTTTTTTGGGTACAAAATTTAGACATAGTGCCAAAACATAGCGTATCGATAGTAAAATATGATGACACTTTGAAATCAGGGGTACATAATTTTTACATCCCCTATTACCGACTATGAAGTATAACAAATCGTGATTTTTTCTCTTTCGAATCATATTACTGCAAGAGTTTTTTGGGTACAAAATTTAGACATAGTGCCAAAACATAGCGTATCAATAATAAAATATGATGACATCTTAAAATCAAGGGTACATAATTTTTACACCCCCTATTACCGACATTGAAATATAACAAATCGCGATTTTTTGTCTATGGGAGCATATTACTGCAAGAGTTTTTTAGGTACAAAATTCAGACATAGTGCCAAAACATAGCGTATTGATAGTAAAATATGATGACACCTGGAAATCAGGTGTACATAATTTTTACATCCTCTATTACCGACAATGAAATATATCAAATCGCGATTTTATCTCTTTAGGATCATATTACTGCAAGAGTTTTTTGGGTACAAAATTTAGACATAGTGCCAAAACATAGCGTATCAATAATAAAATATGATGACATCTTAAAATCAGGGATACATAATTTTTACACCCCCTATTACCGACATTGAAGTATAACAAATCGCGATTTTTTGTCTTAACAGCATATTACTGCAAGAGTTTTTTGGGTAAAAAATTCAAACATAGTGCCAAAACATAGCGTATCGATAGTAGAATATGATGACATTTTAAAATCAGGGGTATATAATTTTTACATCCCTTATTACCGACAATGAAGTATAACAAATCGCAATTTTTCCTCTTTCGGATCATATTACTGCAAGAGTTTTTTGGGTACAAAATTCAGACATAGAGCCAAAAGAAAGTTTATTGATAGTAGAATATGATGACACTTTGAAATTAAGGGCACATAATTTTTACATTTCTTATTACCGACAAAGAAGTATAACAAATATTTATTTAAAGTGCCAGGAGATAGCTTTTTTAATAGTAGAATATGATAACAGTTGGTAACCAAGGGTACATATTTTTTAATAAAAAATACATTTTAGATATTCTTTTTCTTTCTCCCTCCCCCTTGTTACCCGTTTTGCCCCTACTTATCTAAGTACCTTCAGCATTATTGCTTATTCATAACTTGGTGCCGTTACATCATATCGTGATATACTCACTAGACGCTTAGAATCGATAAAGTTTCATTCCCCATATCTTTGTAGTGGATGACCTTACCGTACCAAGACATGTCTCATCTCCTAGCACATAAAAAATACATAATTTCTGTAATTTTCTTTTTGTGATTAGACCGCCCTTTTAATGATTTCTGGAATGAGGGTGTAGCTTTTATGCAAGCCACACCCCCCACATTTCAACCTTAAAAATGTATGACTATTTTTGGAGTACAAAATTTTTAAAGTCGGTACAAAATTAGCACATAAAAAGTACATAATTCCTAGCTCTTTAGTTTCAAAATTGGCGATATGAGGGGTGCAGCTTTACGGACCTAATTAATTTGATCATTGAACATTCCGGTAATTATTTGGTTTTGTTCGAAATTACTGAATGAAAATGTTTAGAAATAACAAGACTTTCGAGTTTTAAGTTTAAGATGTAAACGCTCGATATTTAAAACCTAACAGATATGTTTACGTACTAATTAACTAATTATGTTAAATAAAATTACTAAGTCTACACTTACACTTTTGCTGAGGTATAAAAGTTTGACAGTTACATTAGGTTACAAAAATTTTAGTATCCGCTTGCATAAGAAAATGATTACAGCATACCTTGCATAAATTATGTCATTTTTCTCGTTCTTATCTAAATAAAGGTTAAAAAGGAGATATCATTATAAATGTAAAATATGGCAAAGTGTCAAATGTAATTTTTATTGATTTAGTAGACTTTTAATTAACTTTTCTCAAAACTCTCTCACATTTTAGTTTGCGCATTTTCAAAATTTTAATTAGAGATTACTTAATTTGTTATTGTTATTAAATGTAAATGGAAATACGGGAGCTAATTCAAAATTAATATTTGCTTTTCAAATGAAAAAATAATTACGGCACGTTCGCATTTTTAATAATGTTTGCAAGTTATTGGTGACGTGCCTATTTTTAGTTAAAGGCCGATACGAAAATATATTAACAAATCGTAAGTCACAGAACTTCATAATGCAACTCATACATTTTGGTAAATAAAAGTTGTAGAAATTGAATACAGAAGTTTTGTTTTTGTATAATTGTATAAAATGTACCGTATCTCGTATTTAATTATCGGAAAAGAAGCTTTTATTTGAAAAAAAGGTACAAAGAATATTTTTGAAATATTGTAAAAATAGTAAAAATTTAAATATTTCGTTATTATAAAAAACTATATAAATATATACAGGGTAGGGCACTACCAACGAATTATCCTGTAGAATTAATAATGTTAGAAATTTTAAGGCATACATATGTCAAGATTAAATTTTTTAATTTTTAAAATATTTTGGATTGTACAGGGTGCTCCAAATCACGTACATATCAGAGTTGAGTTATTTTAAATAGATCACCCTGTATTTTTTCAATTTTTGAATTGTACGATAAAAAATAATGCATGTTCTCTAACAGATATACATCGATTTTACCTGATTTGCAGACCTCCAACAAAATGCAATAACTTCAAGATAAACAAGAACAAGCAACTTTGACTTACAGCACCTTACTAATAGCCTTCAACATCCTTTTTGTAATATTTACCTATTATGTTATGATGTACAGGGTGTTTTTAATAGTGCCGCATAATACTGACTACTTAAAACTTAAATAACTTGCTTAATTAGTTAGTTAAAACGATCACCGTACATTTCTATAGCCTGTTGAACGCTGGAACTAATTACCTTTTAGTCGGTATTAAGGTTACTAACCCCCAAGTCTGATAGTTTTCGAGATATTTTAAAATTTGATAGATTAACATTTTACGATGAAGGTACCTGTGAAAGTATACTTATTATAAACTTTGGACAACTATTCATGTTAATAAAATCTGTTCTGTATCTTATCTTATTGTTAAGTCAATATGTTCGTTTAGTTTATAACCTATAAGTATGTTCCTTCTGTCTAATACCAAAAATAATGTTTTCTTCACTTTTCCGACGAATTAGAGTTGGTACGTTATGAAGCAAAAAAATTGTATGTAAACAAGATTCCAAGAAAACCAGCCCACCGATTTTTATGAAGCTTTATACGAAGACCTTATATATAATTTCGTAGATCTGATTAGATTTTGGGCTTAATCTATGTAGCCAAAGGGACCTTTAACCTACAAAAATTTTCGGATTTTTAAAATATTTAGAAAAATATTCATTTCACAGGTTTTTGTTTCAAATAAAAGTTGTTTATAATTTAATTATACACAACTTTTGTTTAAATTATGTTTTGATCATGTAAGTAATTACTGAGATATAACAATTACGTGACATTAATTATTGTAACAATATCTCCACCAATATCAATTTTATAAAAAAAAAGTTGAGGAAGAAAAGAAACGCAATATTATTTTCGCTTAACGGAGCGATGTGGAGTTCTGCGGTAAACGCTTGTTTTATTTTAAAATTTAATAGGTGATGGATTTTTCATTAAATGACCGCTATTTCAACGTGTAGTGTTGTTCTTTTCAATAATTATTTTACTTCTTTTACAATTCTTCTTATATCAAAGTGATAAGTATTCTTTTTTGAGAAGTTTTATTCCAAAACTTCATTAAATAAACTATCCCTTACGACCAATTGTCGCTTCATATAATAGTCCCACTTATAAACATTCTAAATATATCTAAGATTTTTCAGTAACATAACTAAAAAAAATAAATATAGTATTTAAAATTCCCGATCTTTTGAAAAACAAATTAATAAATTTTCTGTTTTAAAAAACCTCAAAATTTACTCTATAGACATAGTTTCACTATATACTAACTTTTCCACATACAGCGTCATCCCCAAAGTCCGCGCCAAATGGAAAACTTATTTATTATAGGTTTTTCTATAAACAGTTATTCTTTATAAAAGTTTGTACATCACCTAAAACTAAAAATGCACCAACAAAATGTGACGAAAGACGCGCAATATACGAGGTCCATTCGAAAATTTAATTTTGAGTCAAGAGTAAAGTGCCCTTATTTCGGTAAATATAAAAAAATTTTATTTGAAAAAGTTGTTCATCATTAAAAACCACATCAAGATTTGAAGTCATGGCCATCTAGGAAAAATTTAAATTTTTTCCAATTTTTTTAAAATGGTGGCTATAAGAAAAAAGATTTGCTTTAAATGATATATATGATATGTATACAACAGTTTATTTAAAAGAGCTTGTATTTATTAATTACCTAATTATCGTGCTAATTATGGTCAATTTTTTTTCATTAGAAAAAGCTTCAACATTTTTGATGCAAAGTTCTTTCGATTTTTGTTGACACGAAAATTGCTCAAAACAAGTCAGTATCTTAACAAGAATATCATTTTCAATAATATTGAGGCACTAAACATCAAAATTAAATTACATCTCAGTATGATGTTTATCTCGCAACAGGCACAGTTCGGTTCTTCTTATTGGAAATTGGAAAACAAAATTTCTCTTAGATTTAAACATTGATGTTTTTTTAATGAAGAACAACTTTTGAAATAAATTTTTTAATATTACCTGAAATAAGGGCATTTTACTCTTTACTCAAATTTTCGAATGCACCTCGTATATTACGCGTGTTTCGCCACATTGTGTTGGTGCATTTTGAGCTTTAGAGGATGCACAAACTTTTATGAAGAATAACTTTTTATCGAAAAACTCATAATAAAGAAGTTTCCCATTTGGTGCGGACTTTGGGGATGACACTGTATTTAGCAATAGATTCAATAAAATTTTACCGGAAAAAAATTACATAATTCACTAAAATAAAAGAATCAGATTTCATTGATATTACTAAATTCATTCTAGAATCAAATTATTGCACATTCAACAATCAAATATTTTCTCAAACTTTTTTGTGTTGCCATATCAAGTACCATATCAGAACTAGTCTTACAAAAAATTCAACAAAACATTCATACTAAAACAATAAATTTAATTTTTTAATTTCAAGAAAAATCTCCTTTATGTTATATTCTACACTTTTTTTCTAAAAACTTAATTAGTTTTCTAGTCATAATCTGTATAATATTAGAACGATACTATGTATTAATATAATTTTGTTAACAATAAATTACAGATGCCTTGAGAAAAACTGCGTTGTAGAAGTCGAAACGTTGGCGGAATAAATAACAAGGTGTTTATTTAAGCTAGTTCACTTTATATTTTTTATACTTTCAAGATGATCCGTATATCGTTTTGATCTGTATATCCTTGAAAGTATTTACAAATCTTTTTGGAAACATCTTATAACACCTTTAAATTTATAAATAACCTGCTGAAATGTTCCGACTGACTTCGTACATTTTTTGCAATTTTTTACAACCCGAAATTCTCCTACGATAACGTAAGTGCATCTTTTTTTGGTTTAAACTTTTAAATAAAATTATGTCAATCACACCAACCGATTCAGAATTTTCTTCTCATGCGAGTCCACTTTTTTACATTTTTAATTTCTTCTTTATTTTTACAACAGTTTGCAAATTGTATAATTAGGAGTGCTTAGGCGAGCATTGTTACAGAAAGTAAATGCATCTTTTTTTAGTTTAAACATTTATTTCGATGATATCAATCGATTCAGAATTTTCTCCTATTTCTAGTTTACTTTTTACATTTTTAATTTTTTTTTCATTTAGTAATATTAACGTAAAAACTTTACGGAGTGGGATCATTCAAGATTACCCCTATCAACTTTTAATTCTCCTTTAACTTTTTATGAGAGATACGTAGATGATATTATCATAATATCTTATCAAAATGAAATTAATATTTACAATGGAATTAGAAAATGAAAATAGATCTATCAATTTCTTAGATTTAACTCTCAAAATAAATAAAAATAATAATATAGAATCTAACTAGTATAGAAGAAAAATTAAAACAGAAATAGTTCTAAATTATAATTCATTCACTTTAAATAAATACAAAAAAAGTGTTATCACTTCCTTACCGGACAGAGCTATTATCCGAACCTAAATTTCATAGACACAATTTTAAAAAAATAGAAGAAATGCTTATTAGAAATAATTATCCTAAAATATTTATTCAAAAACAAACTAAATACAGCC
This sequence comes from Abscondita cerata, assembly GCA_030710515.1. Lineage (NCBI taxonomy): Eukaryota > Metazoa > Arthropoda > Insecta > Coleoptera > Lampyridae > Abscondita > Abscondita cerata. Next base: position 224,104 of record JALBCR010000339.1, read on the forward strand.
TTAATAAAATAATATTTCAAAAAAACAAAATTAATGAAACACATTTACAACTTAATCATTTTGGATCAGATTTTAATAACCACAATCAAACTGATATTCCAACAAAAACTTACATTAACATGCCATACATACCAATTTATACACATAAAATCGTGGCCCGGTTTGTCTGTGTGTCTGTATGTTCGTCTTCTCCTCCGAAGCCACTGAACCGATTTCGGAGATCGATACGTCAAATTGTTCAGGAGGTCCAGGCGCTGATCTTAGGCAGGGTCACAAATTGACCTAACCTTTGACCTCTGACTTGGAATAGTGACCTCACGTCTTTAATTTCAGGTTTGTCTAGATTAGGCCCATTTTCAAATGGGTTTGGTTACTAGTTATCTAATAAAATTGAAAATGAACTTAAAAAAATACAATATTTAATATCATATAAAATTCATAATACTTTAGGGAACAAAATTTAGAGTCAATTAAAAGATCACATTAACATTTTAAACCAATCAGAACTCGTTTACAAATTAAATTGTTTAAATTGTGATAAATTTTACATACGTCAAACTAAACAATATCTATCCAAATGAATTAATCAAGAAAAAAATTCAATTAATATTTAAAAACTCACACCACTAAAACCAAATACAACATTATCTAACCATGCTACAGAAAATTTTGATTTCAATAGTACCATAGTACCTAATTAAAAGAGAAAAATGTTTAGATAACAGATTAATTAAAGAAATTATAAAAATTCAAAAAAACTAAACTATAAAACAGATGTAGATAAACAAAATCTTATCTAACACAATGGTATAATCTAACTAATTAATAATATTTTTCTAATAAAATTATTAAAATAAATTTAACCACAAAATCAATTTAAAAAATTATTTTTACTTTTCCAAACTAATAAAAATTAGATCCATCAAAATATTTTACTACGAATAACAAACTAAGTTGATATTCCTAAAATTAAAACTAATGAAATTACTGCAACTCATCATTACACAAGAATAAATTAATAATAATTCCAAAAAAAAAGAAAGTAAAGAAACATTTCTATGCATAAAAAAGAAAATTATATCAACATATTTACAATTTTAAGAATGCTGCACGTACGTATCTGTACGTAGGTGATGGACCTCTCGCTCATCTAATAATTTTTAATTAATTTTTCAGATTTTAAAATAATAAGTGGAAAATGACAATAATTTTGAAAAAACAAGGTTATCCATGCGAAACCTCAAACTATAGTATATCCTTATTAATAAAATCAAACGTTGTCTATTTTCTCCTACAAAATTTTTTTTTTCTATAACTATTTATTATGGAAATTATAAACGCGTACAGTGATAAAAATTTGGATTCTGCAGTGAAGTGCAGCGATTAGAAATCGTAAGACGATGATGGACCCATAATTTGATAAATTCAAAATGCTAACGTATCTTTTGTAATATTACAGAAGAGACATTTTACCGTTTTGATTAATTCTGTTTCATTTAGTTAATTATACATTTCTATCGTTTTGACATTTTACTCCTTGGCAATTAAACCATTTATTGTTGCAATAACATGCAAATTTTCTGGAGCGGAACAGATTAGAAGCAAATGTAAATACAAACGTTCACATATTATAACAAATCGAATAATTAAAATTTGTTGCTATTTCATTTTTGTATGCGTACTTAATATTTGGAATTCTTTACGCCTTTTTGTTATCTCGAAATTTTCTATTTAATTTATTTTAGCTTAAAAGCATTCCAGTAGAAACCCATCAAATCAATACAAAATGTTAAGACTTATTAAATTAAATTACGGATTCCGAGGTGATTGCGTCAATTTGAAAATTTAATTAAATTCTAAAAAATTTCTTATATTTAAGAAGTTATAAAATGAAAATGTTTTCTTGGCAAATATAGCTTTTTAAACGAACGCCATTGAGTACCTACGTTTCAACTAAGTTCTTTTGATTGCATTTCATGTGAATTCAATAATGGAACAGAATCTATAATGAAAATAATACCACTTCTTAAATTGGCAGTTTGAGATCTATTTAAACTTAGCAACGAAAACAATTGAAAAAAGAAATGTTGTGATAAATAAATGGAAAACTTCTTTAAATACATAATATATTGTAGTTAATACGACTTATAAGTGTTGCGACATCTAGGTCACACACAGCGAATTACTGTGCTAGTTGGGCTAGAAAATAGCCCAGTGGACCGCATCATAAAAGTTACTGCCGCATTTTCTAATTGTTTTCTGGATCTGAAACTAATGGTCAGTTTCACCAACCCGAGTTAGACCTTGCTTAACTTTTAGTAATGCTTAAAACCTTAGATACAATTGTTTTATTTATTTATTTAAACGTATGGTATACATTTTAAATATTGTATTGTGATGTAAGTGTTATGTATGGTGCCCCAGAAGATCAGTATAAACCTGTACAGTGTAGTGACAAAACCGTGTGCAATTGTGGATTGGTTTGTCTTGGCAAAGCATTTATTTCAAGGTTTAGGAAAACCACTAAAACGTAAACATGCCAACCCTTACCCACCCTAGTATTCACATGTAATAATATTAATTAAGTGTGTAATGTGATTGTGTTTTGTGAAATTGTGTTGTACATTTTTTATAATTATCCGGGAGGGTCTTGTTGACCAGGTCTAGAAACCAAAATGGTGATTCTCAGGAACGACATGTTTTTTCTTGTTGACCATGGAGTACTGGAAGGTACTGATCACCTTCCATATTTCGTATTTGCACCATAAACCCCTAAAAAACATACACGAAAAAAAAACTCTCAAGAAAATTAACGTACGTTTTGACGTTTAATTCCGGAAACCAAAGTGGTGATTCTCAGGAATAACATGTTTTCTTGTTGACCATGGAGTACTGTAAGGTACTGATCACCTTCCATATTTTATATTTGCACCAGAAACCCCTAAAAAACACACGCGAAAAAACTTTAAAAAAAATTGACGTAGGTTTTGATGTTAAAAATTGTTTTTAAGCATCACTTACGTTTAGGTCATGTTGGTGAAACCCGGCATTTAGAGTAAGTTTAGACTATGTCTTATTCTTAGATTAGAACGGATAGTTTGTAAAGATGTTGGTTAATAGTCGTCGGAGTTGATTGGCGGGAGTTGTAATGAAGTTTATAAAAAAAGTCCAATTTGTTTTTGAAAATTTCCTTATTATTTTTGTAGCTGGAGGTAGAGGAGGTGAACTTACTAAGGTTTTGACTATAAATGGCTGTGGCCAAATGTAATTGAAGTTCCAAGATTCGGGTTGAAAAAGTTGAAGTAAATATTCGGAACAGAGGACATGGTCTACTATAGATGCTCCTTGGTGTTCCAAAATGTAGGATGTATTCTTAACTGGCCATAGAGGTAAAAGGTGCAATTAGTTTATTAGGCGGATTCCGTTAAGGTTTGTGAAAAAGTCATCAAATTGGTCATGTCTTGCATTAGGTCACCCATTAGTATATCATTGAGAACTTCTGCTATACATTTAATTTAATAAGGTCGTCGTGAACGTGGGTTATAGTAAGCAGATAATGTGATTGAGGGATTGGTGAAGTAGACTGTAGCTGCCACGCACACTAGAGTGTTTTGCATTGGTGGCAGAGCATGTTGATGTGAAAGAAAACTTGAATGAACTAGTATACCCACACTTCTGGCATCATTTTGACTTCCATTGAAGTGTTGAATTGTATAGTTGTGTGTATGTATAGTGAGTGATTGGATCAGTAAGTTTTGTTTCTGTTAGTGTTAGAATGTGTATTTTGTTTGATTTAGCCTTAGTTTGCGGCCTATACCGCATGTGTTGACAGTATCGTTCCCATCGTCGAAATTTTGTTTTACACAACAAGAGTAACAATAACAACACCATCCGACCCAGACCCAATTTTAAATTACTTTTAAAATTCATTCATTCATGACCGAATATACCGCGGGAATAACTTATTTGCCACAATTTTTTTCTCACTGTTCAGTGACTTTCGTGCTTATAGTTTCACATAAGTTTAATAATGGATATAGAATTCAGAAAAAAGAAAGGAGATACAGAACTATACACCTTTTACAGAAACTATTGTTTCTTTTAAGGTATTTTTGATACAGAATATACAGTTACTGTTAATTCTACTTCTTATTAGATTGACAGAAACTTTGTGACATTGAACTTTGATGGTGTATAGTTTTTGTAAAGGCTATATAACGCACCCTGAGCGATGACGTCAGTACCTTTATCGACGCATGCGTAGCTAAGGTTTTTTAAAAATGTCTTTTAGACTTTGATTATTTGCTAGTAACAAACACCCAAACTAAACATACATTTAAATAGTAAATAACGAGTGTCCAAATAAAAACTAGATGACACTAAAACGTGACATAAATATAAACTACACATTGACATAAATGAATACCTACTTTCTTAGATACATCGAATTCTAACCTAAACTTTGTATCATCTCACTACTTTGTTAGAAAAATTACCTAATGTCAAAAAAATCCAAGACCTACCCAGTCCAGTTTATTATTTGAACACCCCTTATAAATAAAAATAGCAACACAGTACTTCATGCTATATTCACGATAAAGGTTGTGACGTCAAGCCAATGAGAGAGTGTTCTGTGGATTTGAATAAAAGCCGATACTTTTGGTAAATTTTTATAAATAACAAGTAATTACATGTTCTTTAAAATTTATATTTTAATTTTAAGACTATTTTGGACGTTATCCCAATATTTCAACGGTTTTCCACTTTTTTGTAAACATTTCTATTGAACGACTTCATTTCAACAATATAAACGAAGAACCTATTGAGGTTGAAATAAAATAACCCTAAAAATTCATAAATTTGACATTTTTTCTTGGTTGGTATGTAGTATTCACTTGCGCTACAATCTCATTTAAAATTTTATAGGTTCTATTCACAGTGCCGGGTTAAGTAATTTGGTGTCAAATTTTCTATTAAAAACAAACAAACCAAGCATATAAGGTGGATGATTGTCCATTAACAAAGTTTAAAGGAGGGTATATGTTATAAAAAAATTATAATTTAACTGATGAAGCTGTGTTATGGCTTACTGATTTGAAGTTCTAATTATTTGTTTTTTCCATTATTTTGTTTGCTATTTTTGATCTTACTATTTTTTCATCGTACTACTAGATGGGTCCATTAACGTCGTTGGCAACTTAATTAATATCCGGTCAAGATTGGCATGTTTAGGTTTTGGTGGTTTTCCTAAACCTTGAAGCAAATGCTTTGCCAAGATGATCTCTGTGAATACATAAATTATAGTGTACGGTTTTTGCAGTTATTCGAAAATCCCTCTGTTTCATTTTCAACGACCCTCCATTTTTGTTAGAATTGTTATAATATCTAACCCACTTTTCAAATTAGCGTCCATTCGAAATAATGCGAGTTGTTCATTAACGACTTTCATCTAGTTACCACAAATTAAAAGGTTTTTACAGATTGTCATCTGCCGTATTTTGCAATTTTCAAGTGAGTAAAGCGCTCTCTGTTATTTGATAGAAAAACTAAGATACAAAAAAAGGTATCTACTTAGTTCTATCAGCGTCAACTAACATTAGAGAGTTTTACTAAACACTGTTTTAAAAAGCAACATTCCATTTTCCATTTGTATCAAAATCCATTACTTTTATTGGAATCTTAAATATTATGGAAACGGTTTTTAAATTCTCATTGCTAAAAGCTCTTTCAAAGAATTACAAACTACAATAATAGTAACAAAAAATGACGAATGTAGTAATGTTTGAAATTGAAATACTTGTATAAAAATGGGTAATTTTTATAAAATGGACAAACTTAAAAATATTTTATTTTTTTTTTTCTTCTTTTTTTTTTTTTTTTTTTTTTTTTTTATCGTTCCTTCATTAGGTTTGTTATCTCAACCTAACAATTTTTTATTAACATAATGCATGTATTAAAATCCTCATTGTAATTTGAATAATTAATTTAATTGCAGTAAAACCTCTATTTTCCGACCACCTCTTAAAACCGGCCATCTCTAAAACCGCCCAAGTTTTTCAAGTGAAAAACCGATTATACAAAAATATTCATATTAATGACCCTGCTAATAGCGATCACCTCTCGATAACGGCCATGGCTACTTATTTGTAAACTTTCTTGGAAAAATACATGTAATTTATTCTACTTTCTATTTTCGGCCATTTTTAAGTAAGGTCATTAGTAGACGACAGCTTCGCGTTGGATAATTAAAAAAAAAAAAACAATTAAAAAAGGATAATTAAGCTCACCCCAAAAGTCGTATTTGCGTACATAGTTTGAGTTAGTATGTTCAACAGTGCTGTTACATATAGACGTACAGAAAAATTACAATGTCGCTAAAAGAAAACGTTTGTCTCTTGAAAATTGATATAATTGTGGAAAGTGAAAAGTTCAATACCAGTGCTAGAAAATTTGCTGAAAAATTTAGTGTTGGAAGAATACAAGTTAACGATATTTTAAATTACAAAAGCTATTTGAAGAAGGTACCCGATTTATCACACATTTCTATTGGGTCTTTGAGATTGCTTAAAAGATTTTGTAAGTTGTTACTACTAGAGGTTACTGTTTTATAATCAAATTTTGAAAATATTTTTTGAAGACATTTTGTGTATGTGGGATAATTTGGTAATTTGTAATGTATAACTTATGTTTATGTTTTCTAGAATCAATTGTCACAAACATAATTAGAAAACATAAACATAAGTTAAACATTAGAAACATTACAAAGTTAGAAACTAGTAATAGCAAAATAGATAAGAAATATGTCAAATTACCAAATTATCCCACATACACAAAATGTCTTCAAAAAATATTTTTAAAATTTGATTATAAAACAGTAACCTCTAGTAGTAACAACTTGCAAATTCTTTTTAGGCAATCCGAAAGACCCAATAGAAATGTATGATAAATCGGGAATATATAAAATTAATTGTAAAGACTGTAACCAAGTATATATAGGGCAAACTAAGAGACCTATTAAAACTCGATTTAAAGAGCACGTAGCTCATGTCAAATATCATCGCACAGATAGGTCCAGTGTTGCCATGCATATGCTTGAAAATGGCCATAGAGTAGGCGACATTGAATTAATTAAGAGGGTAGATAATAAAACGAACTTGATTCTTGTGAAAGTTTAGAAATTGTTAAAACAGAAATTTGTTTATGAATTATGATGATAACGGTCCATTAGGATTTTCGGAATTATTTAAGCTTATCTAAGAATCAATTAAGTTTAACGATGCGTGATACGCAGATAGTATATATAAGCTTTTTGTTGTTTTTAATTTTAGTGTCGGTATCGCTGATGATGATAGCTTAGCTATTGAAACACGTGTCCGAGTAAAGTTTTTGGTGCAGTTTTTTGGTGTTTTCTGTTGGTTAAATAGACGCAGTTTAGTGTTCCATTCCTTTGATTGTAATAGGTATAACGAGCAATTAGAAAATAGGTTTATATTATGTAAATATATGTATTATGTATTTAATATGTACAACTCTTCCATTATTACATCGTCTAATTATTTAATATTGCATCAGCACATTTATATGTATAGTACCCTATAAATAGCGAACCGTATTATGTTCCATACTTAAAAGATTTTAATAAACAACGCATAGAAATAATTTTTTTCCTCCCAATAACAGCCACCTCCATATACCAGTCAGTTTTGCAGCAAATTTGAGTGACCGCTATTTAGAGGTTTTACTGTATATAAGTACTGTGTTCAGGGCAGGTAATACAATTAAAATCTATATTAGATTTCATTGTTTGGTTTATAGTATTTGTTATACTTATAGCAAACACCCCATCACTTAATATAAGTAGAATATAGTGTTGATGATCTTATTCATTGGAATGAAAGAATTCACTAAATTAATTGAAGGATAACGGAGTCGTTTGTCATAACCGCCTCCATACTCCCTTCCTAATATTAATGCATTCATAGAATCATTCTGTTTTGAATATAAATACTCGTTGCATTGAATACATGAACCAATCATTTTCTTAATTTTTTTTAAATAAACCCAATTACATAAAGGTTGGATAAATCACTCAGTTTCTTTGACAAGTTATATCCACGAATATTCAGATTGTCTTGTGGCGTATATGAATAATCACACAATGTAGTATTCGTAGGGCGAGTTTTAGTTAGTTTTTATGAATAGTGATTTAAAACTGGATGGAAATGTTGGTACAGTGGGATTTACAAATCTTACACCATGGCTTCTAATTTGACCGAAAAAGTTTTCACATGGGTCTTAATTTAAATGACGCCCTAAGAGATATTCAAATCCTTCGCTTTTTAAAACATTTCATATGTTAATTATATTATTTATTGTAAATATTCAATTTTTAAACTTGGTGGGGCACTTTTTGACTCTTTGTTTAAGATTGATGTATTCAGTTGTTCGTAAAAATAGTAATGCTGTTTGAGTCCAAAAATGAAGATGTTACCACATCTTAATATTTTTCCGTGCAAAACGTTGACTGATGATTTGGCAAGCGTACGCACTTTATTTTTCTTTTTTTTTTCACACACATGTCTCATTCCTTTCATTTCGTTTGCTACATTATCGTGTTCATACAATGCAATAATGTGCTCCCATTTTTAAACTAAAACAACTTCCTAAATATTCTATATTATTGCAAAGACAATTTGCTCTTTTTTGACATCTAGTAAGGTCTTAATCAATCGGGTATTGATTAGTGATTGGTCACAAATAGTTATCAGAGGTTTTAGCCCAGTATCCAACAATTATTCAAGAATTAAAGTCATCAATTTTTAAATGGTGATATTTGGCTACTCCATTTCCAAACAATGCATAGCAAACTGGCTGTTTATATTTAATTTTTATTCCACGCACAATAAAAACTAATGCGTGATCTGCGAAATCTGCAGTTCTTTGACTATCTCTATATCCTGAAATTATACCCTTTATGTTCATTGAAGAAGACGGATGCCATTATTGCCATTAACATCAAACATTACTGCCACAAATTTATCAGCTGGCTTAATCTCGCTAGTAATTCAAGTTATCAAAAATATGAGGTAAAATTCCTGGTTGAAAATTTACTAAATTCTTTATCGTTGTTTTTGATGGTAATACGAAGAGTTTGGATAAATATTGATAATTTCTTGGGTTTTGTTTGTAGAAAGACAAAGCAAATATCTTTTTATTCATTGTAAAACGCCGTGCTTTCGGCTTCCGTTCAGCTTCTCTTAGTTGGTATCTGATAAAGTTAGCAGCTGCAACATTCAATAAGGATAAATTTGTTTGTATATTATTTTTAGCACAAAATTTCTGGGCGTAGCAACAATCTTCTACGAAAGTTTAACTTGCCGTTAATGGCTTTTATAATTGGTATTCAAAATAATTCTTTAACTTTTTTTTCGGGTCAGAATCTACTAAATAACGAAAAATTGGTAATTAGAGAAACCATTGATTTTACCCAAAACCTAGTTTAAATTGTTTTTTGAGGTGGAAATTGGATTACAACTTCTGCTTGTTGTGGGTTGTTGGTCATCATGTAGTAGAACAGCATTCTTTTTACGGACATCTAAAACTGTTATCAAATTCTGTCTATAAAATATGTATGTTTAAAAGTTTGTTATTAAAATGTGCATTTCACCAAATATGAAAACAATTATTAATATCTAATAAAACACATAGCATAAATTACCTTACCAATGAAACCTTTGTTTGGTTTGAAGACTTTTTGTTGGTAACAAATATTTGTATGGGTCGTATTTTAATTTATGTTCCTGTGTCCCAAGAACAGCATGTAGATATTGTGTGGCCTCACCTATAAAAAATAAAAAGTAAATAAATTCAATGTACACAGTATAGGTGTAAATATTACTTTGTAGTACAGAGATGGTACAGAATTTCGATGTAAACGCTTATTATTACTGTTGTATTTTGATTCAAAATGGAGATAGCAAATATATTTAGAACTTTATACTTGATTATGATCCATACTTTTTAGCCTACAATTATTTAATATTCTCTAACCAGTGCAAAATCGTTCCATGTCCTTTTTTGGATTGGGGAAACCGATGTCTTACTGAAGTTACATCATTGCATCCCTGAGCCACATATTTTGCGTAATCCATTATCCTTAAAAATAAGGTTTTTTAAAAACTAATCAACGACATAAGGTTTTCACAAGGTAAGCGAAACAATGTTTTGCGAAAGTTTTATAACAAAGTTTAATTAAAAACTTATCTTTTTTCACTTATCCACTTTTAGTATCAAAATATATTAATACCAAAATAAAATAAATTCTAAAACGGTGCCCAATAAAGCAACAGTAGTAACTATTACACTAAACTAAATAATACCGAAGATTCAATGAAGTCGTAAAACAATTTTCAAAAGCTGCGTCAGTGCGGAGTTCTGTCAAGTTTTTCTATACAGCGCCACGCCTTATTTGACAGCGAAATTTTTAGCTTAGACAAAAACCTTGAACTTTGACGTCCATTTGAGAAAACTATCTACTAGGTGGGCCAAAAGAAGTCATCCGATGTTGTTTAGCTCTCTTTTTTTTCTAAATGAAAAACTTCAATTCGGTTTTTTGATTATGATTATTTGAATTTTTAGAATTTTATTGGTCAAGTCGAGAAGATGATATTGGTCAATTGGCCACCGCCAGTGTTGATGCACATTTGTGCCCGTTTTATCGCATTTTCTATGACTTTTCGCCAGATTTCCGGTGATAACTCTTCGCATTATGGTCAAATATTCACCTTAAGGGCTGCTATTGTTTGAGGCTTGTTGGCATAAACCCGTGACTTCCAGTAGCTCCAAAGAAAAAAGTCTAGGACGGTTAAATCGCGAGATTACGGGAGCAATTTATTCAATTAAAACACAATTATTCCACCTTCTTGTGGAGTAAAGCGCTCCATTGCTTGTTTGTTTGTATTCTGCACCTACCTAGTTCACAAATGTCAAATATGATTGACGTACGACGTCATTTTCAAAAATGAGAGCACCTTCCAATAGGGTTTCTTTTGGCCCACCTAGTATTAAGATGATTTATTCATGCTAGTTACCTTTTCAATGTATTTACACGTATTTTTTCTATATCTCTCTATTTATTTTATTTAATTGACAGATGTGAATTTTGAGGTTACCTCCGTATGTATTTAAGGCATATTACTATTTTTGTGGAGCGGCATTCTTTATTTTACATGGATAAGTCTCCTGTCACTATATGAAAATCATTAATTAACACCATTTAGTTATGGAAAAATTATATCCCCAGTTATCATTTCGTCATTATCTTATTAGAAAGCATTATTCACGTAAATATACAGGTGCGTGTATACGTAATAGGGGCTCCCATTTCGAACAAGATTTATAAAAAATTAAGTACTAATGTACTTATTGTTAATTTAATTTACAGCTGACTTCTATGTATAAGATCTAAATGGTGGACAGCAGTTAAATAAATTCCGTCGACTGCTCCATTTTACTATTTTTTTGGAACTGTTAAGGGTTTGTTGTAAGATTCGCAGCTTGTTCGATAACTATTGCAACAAGGAAGTTTTAACACAATTTGTACGCAAGAAGCGTTAAGAATTACTTGAAAAAACCTCAAAGAATTATCACATCTGATTTTGAAAAATTATTTTGTACAAAATTATCACATGATGGAAATGCTAAGGGATATTTTTTATTCCATACGGAAGACCATAATGTTGGGCAAGTATTCCATCAAAAAAGTTCCACAAAGTTGGCGTAAAATTTTTGAAAATTACATTTTAACATATTAACATCAACTTTTTTAAGAAAAATTGACAAATTAGGGTTAAATTTACTCCTTACCTCTTGTTCTATCAGATCTCCAAAGCAATGTATCCAATTACCAGTGACCCTGTATATTTAACTAATTTGTTATATGATCAATAATAGAATCATTTAGAGCAGTTCAATTAATTTATTATGCCCGTTATTCGAAGTTATTACTGTTTGTTGTGACCAACAAAATTAAAATTACAAACAATTTTTTTTAATGGATTAGAATTTTTGAGCTTGTATGCATAAAGTATTAACTTCATTTGCATATCGCAATATACTATTAGGTTTAATTAAAAAGGTCTTCTTATTGTATCGTAAATAATTAGTTTTAAATTAAAAATTATTATTAAATATTGGATAAAATTAATTTGGGTAATGTAATGGATTTTTTAACTAGATTAGTAATTAAATATAAAATTGTATTTCAAGTTACTTTTATTTTGCTTTGCCACCAATAGCTTAATTAAATGATCTGTTTAACATTTTTTTGTCGAAGTGTAATTAATTTTTATTTCAATAACGTTATCAAATGCTTTTTACTGAATAAGGAAATAAACTGAATAAGATTAATCAAAGATTTTTAAAAAATTGCATTCACGAATGTATTGCACTGGAAAAGTTTTATTTTAAATAAAAAAATTTAGAACCGAAATTTTATTAAGATAAAATTTATAGTAAATGTTTATTCAAATCAAACATTGATGACGTAATTAAATTTGGATACGATTTTCTAAAACCAATCTACATTTCATTTAAGAAAAATAATTGTATTTATTTTGTAAAATAGCCTTTTCATTTAATTAAAATTTAATAGTAGTAGAATTTAAGTGTTTTGATTTCTAACTGTTAAAATAAAATTATTAAATCGACAGTCTGCAAAAAAAAAGCAGTTTATAAAAAGTGTTTCGGTAAACTCAAAATGCGTGCCTTAAAAGAAGGTGTTAACATTAATTATAATTAAAGACGTTATGTATTTCCTGAATGGACGTGTAAACGCACTACAGATAAATTTCGGATAAGTAAGTCATTGTGAATTAAAAGTATAAAATAAATTTAAATTGCCATTGTTGTTGCTGCTTGCGATGTTAAAATTACAATACATAATTAAACAAAGAAAATGTATGGAAGATGCGAATGAAATGTCGCATTATTGAAAATTCAAGAAGAATTCGTTGATCTGCCAAGGTCACCAATAGCGCCATGAAGAAAACAAAATCCACATCCGTAAAGGCATTGAATATATAATATTATATATTCAATGGTTAAAGGTTAGTCTAACTAAAATTTTTATAAATAAATAATGTTGAAACGTAAATTTGTAAATAGAATTAATCATGTAAATTTTTCTGTTAAAAACTTGCAAGTAAAGAGTTAGATTTTTATTAAATTTTGATTTTGTGTTTATGTATTTGCATGTAATAAAAATTAATTGTATGCAATGGATAAATAAATTTATTATACTAAATAAATAATTTTAATTAAAAACGAACCTAAAATCTGAGATGTAAGAGCTGGTTAAAATTTAAAGTTAACACTTTGAATAAATTAAGAGTCTCATTGCTAAATTATTTTTTTTTATTAAAGCACAATAAGGTCTAGTTCACATGAAGAGCGTTAAACGCGCGTTGACATTTATTCTACTGTTCACATCAATAGTTATTTTAAGCGTTAGGCGCGTTTTTATCCTAGTCAGTTGAGTGTTACTTTGTCGAAGGATGGACTTTGTAATTGCATTTTGTTTATTGTTGCTATATGTAATCGACAAAAAAACGAAAATATTGGGTTCATCCTATTTTACCAAATAGACATGAGAACAATTTCTTTCCAAGCCTTTCATTTGCTGATTTTGTTTTAATATTTATCACTGATCATATCCCAAATTAAGGGACTTTTTTTTTATTTTGTAAATAAAAAAATAAATCAGTGTCAAATTCTTCTCTATCCATTTTTGATCCAAAAAAATTTTATTCAAAAAAATACTGCAAATATCGGACTACAAAACCTATCACTTCTAAAGCGCGTGTTGAAACTGAACACATCAATGCAATTCTAGTTATAGTTTAGACAAGTCCTAACGCGCGTTAAAGCGAGTAGACACAGTACTTCATTTATCGCTGCGTTTAACGCCCGTCTCTCTTTAACGCGCGTTATCGTATGTACAGTTAGGCTAGTTCACATGAAGAGCTCTTTAACCCGCGTTATTATCTGTACAGTTAATATCAATTGTATAGTTATTGTAAACGCGCATTTGACTAACGCGCTTAACGCTCTTCATGTGAACTAGCCCTAATAAATGCTTGTCCAGATGAAGGCGTTAAGCGCGCGTTTCATTAACGCGCGTTAACACACTGCAAATTTTATTAAAGTCGTCCACATACTAACGCGCGTTCGCTTTGAATTCATTGGTTTTCCGTATATTTTTTTAGTTTAACGCGCGTTGTCTATGAGGAGGGGCTAGTTCACATGAGAAGGCGTTAAACGCGCGTTAGCCAAACGCGCGTTTACAATTACTATTAATTGCTATTAACTGTACACATGGTAACGCGCGTTTTGAAGCGATAGCTTCTTGTTTTCGATATTTTCAGTTGTTTTCGAAAAAGTTTTCTCCAAAATAAAAAAAATGGATAGTGAGGAATTTGATACTGATTTATTTATCGACGAAATTGAAAAAAAGACCCCAATTTGGGATATGACAAGTAGTGAATATTCAAATAAAATCAGTAAAAAGAAAGGCTTGGGAAGAATTTGTTGTTATTTTTAGTAAGAATATACAATACTCGATTGACTACGGTATAAGCGCGCGTTTAGCGCGTAAATTCAGTAAACATGTAAACAGTGGTAACAATGTCGACGCGCGTTTAACGCCTCTCATGTGAACTAGCCCTAAGACTTGTTTTGAACAATGCAAAAATAAAAACTGAACTGTGGCCACGCATACTCAACGCTCAAAAACCGCTCGTCATATGAACATTACAGACAAATCTAAGGCGCGTTAAACGCTCGCTTAACGCCTTTCATCTGAACGAGCTCTAATCTATCGCAGTATGTAAACAAGCGTTTTGCGCAAAACTCCACATCGTTCCGATACTAACAAATGTGTAAATGAGTATCGGAAGTGTGTTTTAGGAAAAAAAGACGTTCAAATAGCAGTCATTGACAATCAAATTTTCAACAACTTTTTTCCTATTACTTTTTTTTGTGATTGATATTTTTTGGGATATTGTTAAAATAATTACTGCTACGTGATTATCATATCTCCGTAATTACTTATCTGATCAAAAAATTGTTCAAACAGAAGTTGTGTATAATTAAATTACAAACAACTTTTATTTAAAAAAATGCAAATGAGTATTTTTGTAAATAATCCAAGAATTCAAAAGTCTATGTGAATTAACGGTATTTTTGGCTGGTCAGATTACGCGTAAAATCTAATCTGATGTGCGACATTATGAACACGTATTTGACAAATATCATAAAAGTTGGACCAGTGGTTTTCTTGATATCATGTTTACATACCTACCGACAAAATTATTTTTTTACTTTATTATAATGTACTACTGAAAAAAAGGAATGTACAAATTTTCGGTTTGAAGCCGTCGTTTTATTTATAAGATGTGCAGTTCCTAATTTATTTGTAATAGATATTTGTTGCAGATTCCAATCGTTAATAGATACTTTCTTGTCCTTAACACATTTTTGTATTTAGTTATATTATAAGTAAAATGATCATTAAGCTGATGTGCATTTAAAGTAATTTCCCAACAAAGCAATTGCCCGACGGGCAAACAGTCCATTGGCGTTGTAACAATGGCCGGTTTTAAAATAGTCTAAATTCGTTTCCTTTTGAAACCTACAAGTATGTGTTAACAAGTTAATTGTTAAAGAAACAAGACTAGTGCCTCGTATAAATATATGGTTTTCAACGGAATTAAGGAGAATTCAAGAAGTGTGCAACACGCTATATAAACAAGCCAAAAGAACAAATAACGAACAGGATTGGTTCAATTACAAAAATGTGAGAAACTATTATAACTGTTTAATTTAAAAAAAAGAAAATGCGAGCATATACAACGAAAAATCAATTCGGTGAAAGACAATCCTAGGCAGATGTGGAAAAAACTTAAACAATTTATAAATGGCAACAGTAATAAGGCCACTCAAAAGGCATCAAGTTTCTTAATGTAGAAATAAAAATAGAAAAATCTACATCTAGAGAGGCTGTAATTTACCGCATTGTATGTAAAAATCAAGTTTCAAGACAAGTATGAATAACTGAAAAATGTGCTTTACAGTTCAGGAGGTTAAAATATATATTTCATCACAGTAATTAACACATTGAAGAAATAATAAAACACATATAATAGTATATTTCAAACTAAGGTAAGAAAGTGATATATTGCAGACCGCCTTCGGCTTGGTTTGTAACAATTGCCCAAGTTCTGCAGTAGCACTTTTTTACCACAGTTTGAATACATTTTTTTTTCCCAGCCAGTTTCATTCAACATAATTTAAAGTATAAATTGCAAAAATGGAATTTTCAAGTAAGGATTTTGTTCTTTTTTTTGAAACTAAATTAATAGTAGGCTCTTGTGAAATATTTCACAAAACTGTCAATTTTTGTCGTTTTTACAAATTATATAACTGATTAATTAATAAAGTTCAATCATATTTTCAATTAAAGATTTATCGTAGTACAAAAAATGTCCAAATATACAGAAGATAACAATGATCTGCCATGCACACCACCAGAAATTCGTTCTGCTGCACTTGGCACTGTTGGTAATTTATTACGTGAAAAAATCAAGAGACCGATATAATAAAGCATATAATGTCTTTAAGCAATGGTAGTACCAAAAACGTAACAAAAGTTAGTGAAAAGGTAGGTTAGTGTTGGTCAATTTATTCCATGGTGAAAGCAACATTGAATTTGAGAGATAATTTTGATATTTCAAAATACCTGAAAACTATTGTCGTTTTTTAAAACGACAGAACGTAGGATATGTTCCTAAAAAATCAGCAATGCTCGATATTAGTCAAGTGAATCGTTTTCTCGCAGAAGCGAGAGATGCAGAATTTATAGCCCTAAAAGTAAGTAGATGTACGCCAAACATTTATTTAAAAAAATACTCACTAAACAGGTTATATAGATTATTTTTATATACCTATATTGTAATTCTAGGTTGCTCTAATCGTGGGCGTTGCAGGCGCTTGCAGAACCGACGAATTAACTAAGATGTCGCTCCATGACTTAAAAATAAAAGATGATGTCATTGTGGTAAATATTCCAGAAACAAAAACTGGAATTTTCAGAAAATTCATAATAGTTGAACGAAACTGGTTTGATGTTACAAAGAAATACCTTCTTATGAGACCTTCGGATCAATTACGTTTATTCCTAAGTGTTTGTAAGGGGCAAGTTACGAAGCTACCAATTGGGCATAATACCTTAGTAGTATCCCTAAAAAAATTGCAGAATTTTTAAATTTAGTAAACCCCTGATCTCTATAACGGTCATTGTTTTCACAGAACCTCTGCCACTGCACTTGCATCACAAGGTGGTGGAGTATTAGACTTGAAGCGTCACGGAGGTTGGCGATCTTCAACATCGCTTAAAGTTACGTGGAGGATTCCATAGAATCTATACTCAGTATACTATTGGCGCGGAGTAATAAACCTGTCAGAATTATCGAACAGTGGCATAGGTACCTGATACGTTTGGAAAATCATATATTTTAATATTTAAATATATTATAATAGTAAAATCTACCTTGATATGAATTATTATGTGGTTATATGTTATTTATTTTTTATTTGTATAGTAGATCACATTACAAATTTTACTTCTTGTATTATATACCATTATTTTTGTATCTTGATGCCACCCACTTGTCTTTTACCTTTCAGGGAGACAACCTTTGGCGTTCTTTTTCTGGACTGTGCTATACCCAGATTCGTCTACATTAAATATGCTGTTAGCAGTTATATTGTACTTATCCACCAGTTCCTCAAGGATATCGAAAACATGTTGTACCCTTGCCCTGTTGGAAATCTTTACTCTTTGCGATCGAGGTAGACTCAGGTTGACGAACAGATAATTCGGGATGGCGACGCATAAAACCATAGAACCATTTCTTTCCCGCCATGCGTTTTTCAATATTAAAGCGATGAGAGATGTTATTGCTTTCTGCCAAGTCATAAGCTATTCTCCTAATATCGGTTATTGTAAGCCCAAACATCCTCTCCTCAAACTTCAGAATATGCTGAACCAGAAGACCTTCCATTTCTATGTCAAAATCATCAGGCCGGCCGAGGACTTTGTATGTTCATTGGCAATTTTGTTCTTATTCTCTAAATGCCGCTTCAGCGTGGCTTTCATCTTCTTTGGCATTCATTTAATCCTGCCTCGTTGTGCCTGTAAGCGTTCAAAGCCGCATTTAAATCCTCTTGAGACCATTTGTCATATTTCCCACGTTTTGACATCTGATTAAATGAGAAAACAACGCCGATCAGGTAAGAAAATAAATGGTTTCTTAAAATGAACCGGTCCAAATTAGGAAACTGGGTCTGGTTCATTTTAGGAAACTATGTATTTTTTATTAAAATTTAACCTCATAAAATATCCGTTTAAAAAATAATTGATTTATCGAATCTCAGTTGTTGTTAATAAGCTGTAGATACAAGACAAAACAGATGAAAACTCTACCTTACAAGATGACAGAAAAATCTTCTTAGCCAATCGCATATAAAATAGCTGTACACCCCAGAAATTTTGATCGCGGCACGTCTTATATCAACGGAATTTTCGCAACGTACAAAACTTGGAATCCCTTCCTTATCGACAATAACCTTTCCGATTTACGCGTCAGATGTCGGTATTTGTTATTCATAATGGAAAAAAAGGGATGGTCCAAATTAGATGGCAGTTCAAATTAGGCAACTCTCCCCTATGTACAAGAAAAATAACGCATCTCTTACGCGTGGACATGCGCATACAGTTATGCCTTAACGAAAGAATTAACAGGCCTGATCAAAGTTTATTATAATTACATTTTCTTCTTTGAGCGTTTTATTACCTGGAAAAAGGGAAAACAAATTCGGGAAGTGGGAATAAGTATATGATAATTGTCATTAATGCTCTTTTGAGCAAAAT
The DNA here is from genome assembly GCA_030710515.1 of Abscondita cerata. Lineage (NCBI taxonomy): Eukaryota > Metazoa > Arthropoda > Insecta > Coleoptera > Lampyridae > Abscondita > Abscondita cerata. Next base: position 243,092 of record JALBCR010000339.1, read on the forward strand.
TTGAAGTTACATATACATTCCAGCCTTAAAACATTTAAAAGGAGGACAAACGAACGGCTGACTTGAACAACAAGGTACCTGAGGGTTATTTGTTGTTAAAACATGTTTATCGTACCGGTTTTTTTTTTCTTTTTGATAAATATTATCTATCCTTTATTTTATCTTTCATGCAAAATGTTTTATATTTCTACACACTTTTACACGTTTGTTAGTTTGTGAAGTTCTTCGCGATTTAATCTAGACTTCAAGTTGACGTTGGCATTTGATGATTACGAAACTACCACCACATTGCAATTAAATTTGTCAATAAATATAAATGTCAATACCAACTTCGATGCTGTATTTTAAGAAAAAATCTAAAACTTTTAAACTTTTACACTTAACGTTGAAAAGTGTTACTTTAATAATAAACGAGTCTTAAAAAGTTTCTAATACTTCCAACTACCTATAAATGATAGCATCACGATATAAAATTAATGCAACACTTACGCAATAGATGCTAAAACAACCAAGGAGAAAAATGTTGTTAGACGAATTTATGCGACATTACCTGAATTATTGCACCGCAGTAATTTATCCTCTCCGAGGGAATCAATAATTTCAAATTGTATTGAAATATCGTTTGAATAATGGCACATTCAAATTACCGGCATTGCTATCATATTTTTTTTGCCATTGACCTTTTAAATAATATTTTAAATTTATGTGTCCGGTTTACAATATTTTTAACAGTAAGTATAGTTATTTAGGTATTTATAGTATTCCCAACTAATTAAAAAATGCATGTAAGTTTTTTAACAAATAATCAAAAGTACACTAGTAGTTTGAAAATTAATATGACAAATGTTCAAACCTACAGAACAAATTAAAACTTTTGTTTTTAAATTGAAATACTTATTAACCTTATAAGTTTGATGTAAATGAAATTTCTGTTATAATTAATTTTATTAATATGTAATGCTGTAGTTTCATTCGGATTATTAAAGCTCAGAATGAATTTATAACGATTAGAAGCTGTTTGAAACATTTGAATTACACTTTCCGGAGCGTTTTGTACTGTCCCTATCAGCCTTTGTACGAGTAATTGGTTTTTTGTGTCGTTCTCTTTGCGTTGAATATTTTTGTTCAACCGAGTGTTTTATTTTTAGAATATTTGAGCAGAAAACGTATCTTATAGGTTTCAGATAAAGTGTTTGATTATTTCTTTTTCTTTTTATAACGAAGTCGTTTTACTGAATTCTATTTTACTGTCATAACAGCTTTATGTTTTTCGCCTAAAAATGTTTAGTTTTAAATGTTCTGAGATTGAGTGTTTGCCCTATGCATATTTGTTTCAAAGCACATTAGGGTCTGAATACACGATAAGGGTTTCGCATTGTGTTTGCAATAGTAGTCCAGAGTAAATTTATCCTATACTCTATGGAATCTCTGCGGTTACATATTCAAAATCAGCTTTGAATGTTAAAATCGTGTTGAACCACTGAGAAGGTAGTGTTGCTAGGGGTAGTGGTATTTTATTACCAATTAGTTGCTCTAATCACTCTAACAATAAGCACTTAATTTTATGTATTGATTAGTTTATATTTTGTCCAATCCGGGTTTAAAAGTAGAAATATTTTTTCCTCAACCGTCCCTAAACATTAGTTTGTAAAAAAAATACTTTTTAAAAGGCGTTCATAAAATAGCATAATATTTTTTTTTAAACAGTGAAACAATATCATTGTTGAAATTTAGCAAAACAATTATATTTTTTAACTCCAAGTGAAATATACTATTTTTTTCTTCAAGAGTTTATAGCTAGTTTTCATGTGTTATTCTCAAATTTTCGAGATTCTCGAGTGTTATAGTGACTTTTTATTCTCGACAAATCAGGTTGGTACTTTACTGTCGCGTTCTTAATAACATGGCGTAACCGAGGTACTAACCTAAATAATTGTGAAAACAAAAAAACTGCTACTTTTAATATTTAGACATTAAAAATCCTATCTTGGCATTTGAAATGTTGAAAATGTAACCATAAGTTACAAAATTTAATCTGAATATTGACCCCTTAAGAATTAGTTCAGCTTGCGGGTTAAGTGTTATTGCCTCAGTTTTTTTCTAACGAATTATTAATAAGGGTGACAAAATGCATCGATGCATATCCCGGGTCACGTATTAAGAAAATTCTTTTTTAAGTAAAAGTTAGTTCAAATTCGTCTGTAAAAGAAACGGGTTGTCGACACAGAATAGTGCATTTTAATAAACATTATTAAATCATTGTATTATTTAATCCTTGCCCATTTCCAACAGGTTATGGGCCCAGTATGGTTCAGTATAGTGTTTTAATAAAGTGTTGTTAGTTATTTTAATTACATTTAATAAAATGAATAACTTACGCGTAAATAGAAACATTAAGCCCTTTGACGGACAAAAATATAGCGTATGGAAATTAAGAATAGTGACTTTGTTAACTGAACTTTAGGTAGTTAATGTGATTGAAAATGTGTGTCTAGAAGCGGATGAGGACTGGATAAAGAATGAATTGACTGCAAAAAGTGTGATTGTGGAATATTTGTCAGATTTTTTCTCGGTTTTGTAACGAAAGACAAAACCGCAAGACAAATTATTGAGCAATTAGATAGCATTTATGAGCGTAAAAGTCTTGCAACTCAATTGTCAATTCGAAAAAATTATTAGAATTAAAGTTGCAAGGTGACACACAATTAATAAGACATTTTACCGTGTTCCACGACATGGTTGGTGACTTATTAGCTGGGGGTGCTAAGCTGGAAGAGTTGGATCAAGTCTCTCATTTATTATTAACGCTCCAAAATGCTTATGACGGTGTAATTACCGCAATTGAAACATTGTCAGAAGACAATTTGACGTTGGTTTTTGTCAAGACAAGCCTCCTAGATCAGGAAATTAAATTAAAACGTGAAAGTACAGACACAAGTGCCAAAGTATTGCAAGTGCAAAGTGCAGAGAAGAAACGGCACAAGGAATTCCTGAAGAGACAGTATAGTGGTCGTCAGGGTCACAAGAATTTTAATAAAAAGAAAACATTCAAATTGAAATGTCACCAAAGTGGTCGTCTCGGACATGTAAAAAATCAGTATTTTTACAACAAAAAGTCGGTCAATTATAAAGGCGAAAATAAACAAACAGCTCACAGTGTGCAAACAATTAATCCAATGTCAACTGACCAAGACTCATCAGGATATGCGTTCATGATTGGACAATATGAACCGAAAAATCAAGACAAAAATAAGATTTCATTTCATTAACCGCGCCGATGTAATCGATAACTTTCACACCTTGGAACCGCCAATGAAGTTGTCAACCGCAAAAGCTGGATCTTCAATAATTGCTACAAGAAGAGGCAATTTGAATGTAGTAAGCAACATGGGTGTTAATGGAATTTTGGAGAACGTCTTATACAGCCCGGAGATCCCAAATAACCTCTTATCAGTTGCAAGAATGCAACAGGCCAGGTATATATTAATATTTGATAACAAAGGGGTGAAAACGGTGATTATGAAAGGTAAGAGTAGAATGAGGACACCTTCAAACCCCGCGGCTATAATTAGGCAAAGCCTAATTAGGCTAACAGCCTCTCACCTACCTCTCACCTCATCAGGCAGTTCCCTAATTAGGCCTCTCACCTCATTAGGCTGTTGTTGTCAACAGGCTGTTGACGCAGGCATTCTATTTAATTACTTGTTTTTGTTTTTGAAGACGTCAATGGAAAATACGGCCTCTCACCTCATTAGGCTGTTGTTGTTGAAGTTGATTTCCATCATGGCGGATGTCTCGGCGGTCGATTTGAATTTCCAACATGGCGTCCCATCATGGCGGATGTTTCGGCGGTCGATTTGAATTTCCAACATGGCGTCCTAAAGTTTTTTTATGAATTTAAAAAACTTGGTTGAGATTCGAACTTGCAACCATTGCATTACCGAGCCAAGGCTTTAACCACTAGGCTACGGCGACAATTGAAAGATGGAGTTTGAAGTTTGTATATAGCTGTAAAGGTTGATTAAGATGAATTAATGATGGTGTAAAATGTAGGATAAGACCTGTTGATTAAAAAAGTTGAATAAGGATAAAACATTTAATAAAGAAGATAAAAAAGGATAAAAGACATATATTTATCACAAACAAAAATAGCAATTACGTACAACCATTTTGTATGACGTATGATTTAATAAACAAGATGAAAAAGGATAAAAACATGTACATTTTTCTTTCTCATACTTTTATAAACTAGAAAACAAACACGAAAAACAATTACCTAAAGCGATTCAATATGGCTGTCAAACCAACATTTTTCTTTATTAATTACATTAACCAGGGCTTTAACAAGTACTTTTAAATTTACAGCTGATTAAAAAAAAATTTTAACATACTGAGGTTCGAACCATTAACGATTGATACACAAACTTTTGTAAACAGATGACACCATTTTGACATGGTGACTTATGATTTTAAAACATACCTGTTCAACATGTTAATTACATTAACCACGTATTTAACAACTAGTTTTTAACTTTACATTTGATTAAAAAAAACTTTAACACTTCAGGGTTCGAACCATTAACGTTTGATACACCACCACATATTTAACAACTAGTTTTTAACTTTACATTTGATTAAAAAAAACTTTAACATTTCAGGGTTCGAACCATTAACGTTTGATACACCACCACATATTTAACAAGTAGTTTTTAAAAAAAACTAACATACCGAGGTTCGAACCATTAACGTTTGATACACCACTACGTATTTAACAACTACTTTTAAATTTACAGCTGATTAAAAAACTTTAACATACTGAGGTTCGAACCATTAACGTTTAAACCAGCACTACGTATTTAACAAGTAGTTTTTAAAAAAAACTTTAACATACCGAGGTTCGAACCATTAACGTTTGATACACGTATGTGTTAAGGAAAATAAAAAAAACAACAAAGAGGATAAAATTTTATTTGCATCTCTGTTACACAACACATTTACAAGTACCAATAACATATATTTTTAATTGGAAGAATAAAGAAAGCAGGAAACAAATTTTATTTCTCTCTCTGTTTCACACACAATATAAAATTATTTTACAAAAATATGAAACGTTACAACTTCAGAGTTCCATCTATGAATGGCACACCTCATCTAGCATTCGTTTACCAGTTTGAGAACCATTTTACGATGTCACCAAAAATTTTCTTTCTGCAAACGTAGAGTTATTCCTCTCCAACATCTGTAATTTGAAATAAAAAATAAAAACCACAAACATTTTTAAAAAGTATTAACAAGAATCAATTTAACAACAAAATTTAATACTCAAAAAGTTGAGAACTATTCATTAAAAATACGTGAATTGAAAACAATTCATTTTTAAAAGATTAAAATTAATAATAATACTCACCTATTTCGATTTTCGATAGACATACCAATTTTAATGATATGGAAAGATCTACATTTAAAACAATATTTCAAGCTGTTTATATAGGTATACAAACCCACTAATGGATTTGTTTACGGAATATCTCTATTGTGTGAAAGTTAAAAACAACTTTTCCGTCACTCAATTAAGGCGATTGTTAAAAAACCAAAAAATGTAATCATTCAAAATACCTAATATAATGTAACCAACAAATTTGCCCAAACTTAATACACTGCTTGACAAGATAATTAATTAAAAACTTTATTGTACAAAAATTTGTTTGATATGCAAAACTCTGTTTTAAAGGATTGCCTAACAAACAAATTTAACAAACGTATTTGATTTTAAATGAAACTACTGACCCTCTTAAAGATTAAAAATTCATCTCTCCACACAATCTGCAGAGGGTGCGATTGTCTTTCAAAATGAACCAAAATATTTACCATATGTTAGTTCGTAAATTATAAAAAACGTTATTGAAATCCCAACTCAATAATAAGTTGTAGGTTTCTATAACTTCTAAATGATTAACTGTGTCATCCATTATTTTATTTATGTAATTAAAATCTGTAATAAGTACTTCCTACAGCTTCTAATAAGATGTACAATAAAATTATTATTTCAGTTTCTTATTTATAATTTATTTAAATAATCGATGTTTTATCGACAATTCAAGTTTATTGACAACTTAACTTATATTGCGAATATTATTTAAAAACAACACCAAATAAAATATTTATTAAATCAATTTTTTTTAACATGAGATCAACATGTTGTGGAGTCTGTATTCTTTTATACTTTTACAATGTTTGTGTTCCTGTAGTATCGTTTAATTTTCTCAACGTTTTAGTTTTATTCAGAATTTTTAAATGAAACTACTAATTCTTTTTAAAGATTAAAAAATTCATCTTTTCATCTCACAAATACAGATGCAATTAAAAATAAGTTTTCGTAAGATAAAAATAAATAAAATAATTGCAAAATTGTCTTATAAGGTTAAACTATTTTAATGGATGAAAAATTCAAGGAGAATATTACATTACAAGATTTAGTTAATAAATTTCCACATTTTGTATCCCTCACAATAAAAAATTATATGGAATCTCACTCTGTAACTCTAAACCTACAGTAAATCGGGTAAACCATATAGGTGGTTAATAGATAAAATAAAAAAAACAAAAACTTTGAAAAAACACAAACGTTTTAAATGAATTAAATTAAACAAAATACAATATGATAAAAATTAAATTAAAGAATGCACTTTTCTACTATTAAAAATTTGTTGAAAGCAATTAAGCCATAAGGACTTTAATTTTTGTTTTAATGTTATAACGAATGATTTTATTTGAAATCCTCTATTTAAAATTCGACAAACAACTTTCTACATGTTTTAAAATTATATTTTTGCAAATATACCTGTTATCGAAAAAGATCTTAGGTAAAAACTATTCAAGTGTATTTATGCAAAAACAGTCTTATTAGTTTAAACAATTTTAATTTTTGTACAAACTTATACACAATGATTACACAAAAATCAATTTCACATCTTAATAGTTTACAAAATTATTAATTACCTATTTTTGATTTCAAATATTTCCATCATACCGGATATTTGGTAATACATTGAGTATACATGACAACTATTTAATTTTTTAAATTTTATTTTACTGTTCAAAATAAACTTTACATTTTATTTCTAGAACGGTTCACTCCATTGCAAGTAGGTAATTAAAATCAATTAAGATATAGTGAAAAAAACTAATACAGTGAATATACAATCACATCAAATTACAATTTTTAATTCTTTTTGTTTTAAAATCTTGGAAGAAATTCGAACTTCACTGAGTCTGTATAACAAATTTGAATAAAATGTTTTTAAATGAAACTAGTAATTTTATGAAACAACTGATCACAGATTCTTTAAATATTTAAAACTAAAATTCAGACTATTTTTACTCAAAATGTGATAAATAATGAGTAATAAATAAAAAACATTCCATATCTGATACTTAAACTGTTTGTATTACAAATTTCAATTATTTAAAACGTCTTAGGAAAATGTACACCAACTTCTTCATTTCCTGATTTTACAAAATCCGCATACGTACGAGCATATCATACATTAATTATGTTTTAACTGACAGAAAAACCATAATGATTTAACAAAAATATAGTATCGATAAAGAGTTGGTTTTTTTTTTTAATTAGAAACGACGTTTAAACCTACTCAAGTAGTTACGTTTAAATTTTTCCAATACGTTGTTTCAAATTTTTAGTTTTTTATTCGTCAAAACGAAGATGCTGCAGTGTTGAAGAAATCAACCAATGATTATATACCTGTTATCGAAAAAGATCTTAGGTAAAAACTATTCAAGTGTATTTATGCAAAAACAGTCTTATTAGTTTAAACAATTTTAATTTTTGTACAAACTTATACACAATGATTACACAAAAATCAATTTCACATCTTAATAGTTTACAAAATTATTAATTACCTATTTTTGATTTCAAATATTTCCATCATACCGGATGTTTGGTAATACATTGAGTATACATGACAACTATTTAATTTTTTAAATTTTATTTAATGTTCAAAATAAACTTTGCATTTTATTTCTAGAACGGTTCACTCCATTGCAAGTAGGTAATTAAAATCAATTAAGATGTAGTGAAAAAAACTAACTGATCAATAATTTATTAGGGCTTCAAATTTTTATAGAAAAGACGTTTAAACCTACTCAAGTAGTTACATTCAAATTTTTCTAATGCGTATAAAAAGATTAACATTTTTTCAAATTTCTTAATAGTTTCAAAAGAAGATGCTTCAGTGTTGAAGAAATTAATACAAAAATGAAATTTAATTCAATAAAAAATTGAACTAACACATACGTTTGTTTGTTTTCTTATTAAGTGCCATTTTCATTTAAGTTCTGGTTTTTAAAATAAAATAAATTACTTATTACCTAACACTTTAGATTCCACCAACTTCACCTAACACTTTAGATTCCGCCAACTTCTTAATAGATTTAAATATATGCAAATTGTATAATTAAAAACGTAATGATGAAGTTAAACATTGTCCAGTTGTTTCATAGAATTAGTAGTTTCATTTAAAAATTAAATTAAATACGTTTGAATACGATTCATTATTGTAACTATTTTTCTAGCAAACGAATAAACGATTTATGAGTATATTTAACTAAATAAATCTTTTTAATCTAAATTAAATTATTAGAAAAAGCATCTCATTCGTTAAAGATTTTTTTATGATTATCTGGTTTATTTGATTCTCTAGAACTATGAATCAGGTTTTTATTTAAACATTATAACAGATGTGATTATGAATATTTTTTAAAATAAAGTTTTTTACTATTTCCACATTCAAAATACATGTTTGCTTATAACATCTTAATGACTAAGCGTTAAACACTACAATTATCATAAACAAGTCAAGACAAGCGGTTTAGGAGATTACTCAGAAAAATATTGTAAAGCATTAATTAAGAAATATGAAAAGGAACATTTTCCTCATTAGGGAAGTTATTTAACACCATTTTTAAAAAATACGTCCTCTCACCTCATTAGGAATTAAAAATTTTAAAAGGTGTGGGTTAGAAAAAGAGAGGCTAATTATATATATTTGACATAAGTTAGCAAGATTATTATTCATATCTACCAAGCTAGCAAGATTATTATTCATATCTACCATCAGACAGTAAAACATGAACGGGTACAAAACGAGATACCAAAAGGTAATTGAAAAATTTAACTAACTGGTTAGTATTAATTCTGTTATCTTAAATTACAGATATGGTGCAGTGCAGGGTAGATCCTTGTCACGTAATGCTGCGGCATCGATTGTCATTGCATATGTGGAAGTGTCATCCTGTAGAGGCCGAGAGAGATCGAAATGAAAAAATGCAAGAAAAACTAAAACAATGGGAGCAATATGAAAAAGTAAAATCGGCTCCCATTCCTTCTATCGCCTTCTACCGTGGTGACCTTTCACAGGTTTTTGAATGTTGGGATGATGACGATAATCCATCATATACCGCAGCAGGGGAAAGGGGTTCGTCGTCAAAATAGAAAAATGAATTATTTTATAAAAATTTTAAAATGTATAAACAAAAATAAAAAATTACACTTTATTTTAATTTTCTATTTAACAGAATCATTCAAGGTTCAGATTATGTGAGTTAACATCTTTTACTTTATTCAATATAAACTCTTGCATTGTGAATAAAGTTTGAAGACTATGATGTTTAATGTATAATTCAAAAATTTCAATGTGATAAATTGCATTTGTCAAACGTGTACATCTCGAGATACTTAGCATCATTGTTATGTGTTCGCCTACATGTTACAAAAGAATCTTATGCGTTATCGTTGTAATGTTTCTTTTTGATTTTTGTTAGAACCACTACAGTAATAATAAAATGTTTTTTTGTAAACGTCTTACACTCTTCCTTAGAATGATTCTCGGTTTAGGCAAATTTTCTACTAATTTAATTGTATTTTTTTGATAGAATAAGATGGTTTGAAATTAATTTCTTTTGATATAACGCGGGATAGAAATTTAGAAATAAAGTATGTTGGTGAAGATTTGTAATTAACTATTAAAGTATGTTGGTGAAGATTTGTAATTAACTATTGGTCTAATAGGATGGTTGGTTTTATGTATTTTAGGTAAAGAGTATAAATTTGGAATTTTTGGATTTGAGATTTTGATGTTTGTAGAATATACATTAAAGAAACTAAATGTTCCTTGAGTTTCATAAATGATTTTGGAAGTTAGTAAATTAAATTTATTGAATGGTGAAGATTGTAATTTTGTGAAGTCAGATGAGTTAAGAAATAATTGGTTTTATTTTTAATTTAATAGTATGCAATTTTGGGAAAGTTGTAATGTCAGTTTCACCAGCGAGACATTAAAAGTCCTTATGGCTTAATTGCTTTCAACAAATTTTTAATAGTAGAAAAGTGCATTCTTTAATTTAATTTTTATCATATTGTATTTTGTTTAATTTAATTCATTTAAAACGTTTGTGTTTTTCAAAGTTTTTGGTTTTTTTTATTTTATCTATTAACCACCTATATGGTTTACCCGATTTATTGTAGGTTTAGAGCTACAGAGTGAGATTCCATATAATTTTTTGTTGTGAGGGATACAAAATGTGGAAATTTATTAACTAAATCTTGTAATGTAATATTCTCCTTTAATTTTTCATCCATTAAAATAGTTTAACCTTATAAGACAATTTTGCATTTATTTTATTTATTTTTATCTTACGAAAACTTATTTTTAATTGCATCTGTATTTGTGAGATGAAAAGATGAATTTTTTAATCTTTAAAAAGAATTAGTAGTTTCATTTAAAAATTCTGAATAAAACTAAAACGTTGAGAAAATTAAACGATACTACAGGAACACAAACATTGTAAAAGTATAAAAAGAATACAGACTCCACAACATGTTGATCTCATGTTAAAAAAAATTGATTTAATAAATATTTTATTTGGTGTTGTTTTTAAATAATATTCGCAATATAAGTTAAGTTGTCAATAAACTTGAATTGTCGATAAAACATCGATTATTTAAATAAATTATAAATAAGAAACTGAAATAATAATTTTATTGTACATCTTATTAGAAGCTGTAGGAAGTACTTATTACAGATTTTAATTACATAAATAAAATAATGGATGACACAGTTAATCATTTAGAAGTTATAGAAACCTACAACTTATTATTGAGTTGGGATTTCAATAACGTTTTTTATAATTTACGAACTAACATATGGTAAATATTTTGGTTCATTTTGAAAGACAATCGCACCCTCTGCAGATTGTGTGGAGAGATGAATTTTTAATCTTTAAGAGGGTCAGTAGTTTCATTTAAAATCAAATACGTTTGTTAAATTTGTTTGTTAGGCAATCCTTTAAAACAGAGTTTTGCATATCAAACAAATTTTTGTACAATAAAGTTTTTAATTAATTATCTTGTCAAGCAGTGTATTAAGTTTGGGCAAATTTGTTGGTTACATTATATTAGGTATTTTGAATGATTACATTTTTGGTTTTTTTTTAACAATCGCCTTAATTGAGTGACGGAAAAGTTGTTTTTAACTTTCACACAATAGAGATATTCCGTAAACAAATCCATTAGTGGGTTTGTATACCTATATAAACAGCTTGAAATATTGTTTTAAATGTAGATCTTTCCATATCATTAAAATTGGTATGTCTATCGAAAATCGAAATAGGTGAGTATTATTATTAATTTTAATCTTTTAAAATGAATTGTTTTCAATTCACGTATTTTTAATGAATAGTTCTCAACTTTTGAGTATTAAATTTTGTTGTTAAATTGATTCTTGTTAATACTTTTTAAAAATGTTTGTGGTTTTTATTTTTATTTCAAATTACAGATGTTGGAGAGGAATAACTCTACGTTTGCAGAAAGAAAATTTTTGGTGACATCGTAAAATGGTTCTCAAACTGGTAAACGAATGCTAGATGAGGTGTGCCATTCATAGATGGAACTCTGAAGTTGTAACGTTTCATATTTTTGTAAAATAATTTTATATTGTGTGTGAAACAGAGAGAGAAATAAAATTTGTTTCCTGCTTTCTTTATTCTTCCAATTAAAAATATATGTTATTGGTACTTGTAAATGTGTTGTGTAACAGAGATGCAAATAAAATTTTATCCTCCTTGTTGTTTTTTTATTTTCCTTAACACATACGTGTATCAAACGTTAATGGTTCGAACCTCGGTATGTTAAAGTTTTTTTAAAAACTACTTGTTAAATACGTAGTGCTGGTTTAAACGTTAATGGTTCGAACCTCAGTATGTTAAAGTTTTTTAATCAGCTGTAAATTTAAAAGTAGTTGTTAAATACGTAGTGGTGTATCAAACGTTAATGGTTCGAACCTCGGTATGTTAGTTTTTTTTAAAAACTACTTGTTAAATATGTGGTGGTGTATCAAACGTTAATGGTTCGAACCCTGAAGTGTTAAAGTTTATTTTAATCAAATGTAAAGTTAAAAACTAGTTGTTAAATACGTGGTTAATGTAATTAACATGTTGAACAGGTATGTTTTTAAAATCATAAGTCACCATGTCAAAATGGTGTCATCTGTTTACAAAAGTTTGTGTATCAATCGTTAATGGTTCGAACCTCAGTATGTTAAAATTTTTTTAATCAGCTGTAAATTTAAAAGTACTTGTTAAAGCCCTGGTTAATGTAATTAATAAAGAAAAATGTTGGTTTGACAGCCATATTGAATCGCTTTAGGTAATTGTTTTTCGTGTTTGTTTTCTAGTTTATAAAAGTATGAGAAAGAAAAATGTACATGTTTTTATCCTTTTTCATCTTGTTTATTAAATCATACGTCATACAAAATGGTTGTACGTAATTGCTATTTTTGTTTGTGATAAATATATGTCTTTTATCCTTTTTATCTTCTTTATTAAATGTTTTATCCTTATTCAACTTTTTAATCAACAGGTCTTATCCTACATTTTACACCATCATTAATTCATCTTAATCAACCTTTACAGCTATATACAAACTTCAAACTCCATCTTTCAATTGTCGCCGTAGCCTAGTGGTTAAAGCCTTGGCTCGGTAATGCAATGGTTGCAAGTTCGAATCTCAACCAAGTTTTTTAAATTCATAAAAAAAACTTTAGGACGCCATGAATGGACGCCATGTTGGAAATTCAAATCGACCGCCGAAACATCCGCCATGATGGGACGCCATGTTGGAAATTCAAATCGACCGCCGAAACATCCGCCATGATGGAAATCAACTTCAACAACAACAGCCTAATGAGGTGAGAGGCCGTATTTTCCATTGACGTCTTCAAAAACAAAAACAAGTAATTAAATAGAATGCCTGCGTCAACAGCCTGTTGACAACAACAGCCTAATGAGGTGAGAGGCCTAATTAGGGAACTGCCTGATGAGGTGAGAGGTAGGTGAGAGGCTGTTAGCCTAATTAGGCTTTGCCTAATTATAGCCGCGGGGTTTGAAGGTGTCCTCATTCTACTGGTAAGCCTTTTAATAATTTGTTCACTGTTGATTGCACAATTAATAAAAACATAATAAATTCTGTTCAAGCAGAATGTAATTATGAATTGTGGCATCAACGTTTAGGCCATATAGGTAAAAGAAAATTCTTAGAATTAAAGAATAAAGAAATGGTCAATGATGTTAACAAAATTAAACATATTTCGCCAGGAACAATTTATGTGAAGCTTGTATAAAAGCTAAACAAGCACGATTACCATTTCAGAAGGCGAAAGAAAAAGGTCATATAAAAAGGCCGTTGTTTGTAGTACATACCGATGTCTGTGGTCCTATCACTCCTCCTAGTAAAATTATTTTGTTTTGTTTGATTACTTACGAATCCGATGTTTATTCAGTATTTCGTGACTTCATTGCAAAAAGTGAAGCACATTTTAATTTAAAAGTAGTAAATTTGTATTTGGATAACGGTAAAGAATATTTATCAAATGAAATGAAAAGTTTTTGTGCAGAAAAAGGCATTAGTAACCATTTAACAGTTCCAAGAACTCCAAAATTAAATGGTGTAGCTGAAAGACTGAATAGAACAATTGTTGAACGATCTAGAGCATGTCTAGCAGGTGCTAAGTTGGATAAAAGTTTTTGGGGTGATGCAGTTTTGACTGCTACATATTTAATAAATATGAGTCCAACAAAAGCTCTCAAACAGTCTAAAGCTCCATATGAGTTATGGCACAATAAGAAACCGCAAATGAAATATCTGATAGTATTCGGTTCCACGGTTTATGTACATAAAAAAGTCAATACAAATAAATTTGATGATAAATCGTGGAAGGGTATACTTGTAGGATATGAACCGAATGGGTATCGTGTATGGAATGTGGAGAATGAAAAATATTTTACGGTGAGAGATGTAGTTGTTGACGAGACAAATTTCGTAATATCGTGACCTGTAGTAGGTGCTCATGGAGTATCAGTTGGACACTCCAGTGATATAGAAAAAGCTGATGATTCTGGTGCAGGGTCGAAATCTGTATTGTCTCGTGAATCTGATTATGAGAAATCAGAAAACAACTGTGAGTCTGATAATGCCAAATCAGAAAACGAACGTGAATCTGATAATGCTAAATCAGAAAACAATATGTTGGTGGAACGAAAAGGCAATAAAAATAAAATTGTCAGGTTAAGGGTAATGAAGATGTCGCACAAGCAAAGGTACATGAAAAACAAATTGATAATATGAGTGAAAAATTAAGGAGAAGTGATAGAATACAGAACCTACCTCCGGTTTCATATAATGAGTTCGAAATAACAGGGAATTACGTCATGTGTGCTCTATCAATAAAATGCACGATTCCTAAATGTTATGAAGAACTTAAAAATAGGGAGGATAGGGTGAAATGTGAACAGGCTGTTAACGAAGAGATTCGATCTCTTCAGTTAAACAAAACCGAAAAATAAAAATATTGCTGATTGTAAATGGGTATTTGTGCTTTAAAATGATGAATTCGGTAACCCATTGAAATATAACGTTCGACTGATGGCTAGAGGTTTCAGTCAGGAGTACCTGACAGATTATACTGAAACATTTGCTCCAGTCGCGCGAATTGCAAGTTTTAGATTTATGGTCGCATTTGCAAATCAATTTAACTTATTGATACATCACATGGATGTAAAAACTGCCTTTTTAAATGGTGAATTAAAAGAGGAAATTTATATGCAAGTTCCTGAAGGAATAGCGAGTAAAAATAATGTAGTTTGTAGATTAAATAAAGCTCTGTACGGTTTGAAACAAGCAGCTCGATGCTGGTTTGAAGTATTTGACAAAGCTGTAAAAAAAAGGGATTTAAAAATTCCTCTGTTGATCCATGCATTTATATTAGTGATAAAGGCAATATAATAAATAATGTTTATATCGTACTTTATGTAGATGATTTGTTAATAATAACAATAGAGAAACCATGAATTCTATGAAAAATTATTTAATGAATCGATTTGAAATGGTTGACCTAAATGAAATTAAATTATTTCTGGAAATTAAAATTACGAGAATTAATAACAAAATTTGTTTAGATCAAAGTGCATATATAAATATAAATTTAGAAAAATTTAAAATGCAAGAATGTAATCCCATACATACACCTCTAGAAAGTAAAGTAAATTATAAAGCATTAAATGAAGACAAAAATTATAATGCGCCTTGTCGAAATCTACCAGGGTGTCTTATGTATGTGATGGTTTGTACCAAACCAGACGTAAGTGTAGCCGTAGATGTTAATTTCGTAAGATTCATTACAACAATGGCAATTAAATATAAAACTTGTTTAATAGTAACTACATTAAAACTAAAATTGTAACATATAGTTATAGTTTCCAGTTACCGTCCTTTATAATATGAACTGCTATATTTCACTTGCGCAAGATTTCCATGCTTACGATGGACAGCTTAAATGTTGTTGTTGAAACTAAAGATTTAACTTTGATTCACACGGTAAATGCTTTCTATAGTGTGGCCTGCAAGGTATACAATTTTCCCTAGTGCACAACACGCCAATTCTTGTGATTGTGTTCCCCAAGAAGCATTCCATTTGTGAGTTTTCACAGTAAAGGTAATGCATATAATGCTCTACCGTTTGTGTCTTAATTATCTTTATTGAAAAGCCCAAAAGTAATTTTGGTAAGCATTTTTTGTTTGTGTTTCTTTAAGTAACAGTGTTTATTTTGATTTAGGGTATTTCACCTTCTTTTCTTTCTTCCTACAATTTTTTTCTTATCGTACTACTTTCCTTGTCGGTCAATGTGCAATGACTTTTGCAGTTTGTTCTCGTTACTACATGATGCAATATTCCACGTATCTCTCATGCAAGTTTTTGATAAATAATCGAGGAACCGTTTTTTTTATCTATATTTTTCTGGAGTCAAAGCGCTGGAATTACAAAAACAATGCTGAAACGAAACACTGCGAGTGGACAACGACCCGGTCGTCGTCTTTATATTTTGCTTAGGTATCAAATACTCTTTGATTTTACTTGTAAAATTTAGTACCTACCCTACGTTAACGATTTAAATTGCTTAAAAATTTTAAAGTAAACGTGAATGCACGTACCTTTTTTATTTCGTTGTCAATTAAAATTAAATAATGTTTAATGCTTCTATTTGTAAGAATTTGGATCCGAATTTAAATTAATTTATTAAAACCTAATTTCGCTCAGGGCTACCGCCCTCGCGAAATAAACTGGTGCGTAGGCAATAATCGACTTCACAACCATGGTGTATATACTATTTTTTCCACTACTAGCCAAATTTAAGCGAAAAATAAAAAATAAACATTTTTCTTGTAAAAATCAAGTAGCACAGGAATGCAAATAAATCAAAAAGCATTAAAAGCTACATTCGTTGATAAACCAACTACAACTGATTCACTAAACACTTGTGTGACATATTTCACCTTCATTTTCTGAAAATTATTCGGAGTAATATGTAAATTAGTTGATTTAGGAGCCAATCGCAGCGGTTTAGATTTGTCTGACATGTAGAAATTTTTAATGTCTTTCCAAGATGCTTTATTGTTATTAAAGATTATATCGTATTTAATCAAGTTATTTTGCACCGACTTCAATAAATAGGGGACATCGAAGAAATAATAGATAGATTTTCTTATCGTTTACGAGAAGGTATGGTTTTTTCGGTGATACATCTATTCTTTTAATTAGGTTTCGAAAATTTTACTACTGCCTTACCATTGGCACCGCATTGTAGTTGTAGCTTTTTATTTAAAAAAAAAGTTTTCATTTAATTTTAAACTATAACTTGGTATCTTAATTATAATTATGTAATAAATTCTTGTCAAAAACTAAATATATACGTTGACAATAAGAATTGCCTTAGTTTTTATTTTCACTTTTTATATTAACTACAGAAAAAAATGAAACGTCATAAAATATACATTTTGTAAGGACTAAATATTATGAATAGAGAGTTTAATGATTTTTTTTAATAACTTACAATAATTAGTAGGTTAGATTTATTTAAAAATAAGTAATAATCAGTCAACCCAAATAACCATGTTTAGTTTTTGATTTAATTTAAAAGTTATTGCTTGTAGACGTTTTTAAATCAAAATTATTTCTAATTTTATTTTGTAAACATTTCCTAAACAAAATTTTGATTCGATAATTAATCGAGCTATGGTGTTTAATTAGCGATACCTTCAAATATATTCTTTAAAGAAAAAAATTAAGTAAGCAACCTAAATTACCTATTTTCTAAAACGTGCTTAGTGTAATGATTCATTCTACAGTCCTTCTATAAGATAACCCCTGCTGAGACTACCTGCTGTTAGAATTGTAAATGATACCCTTAAGCCCGCTTCACAATGTGCAAACTTTTGTTTACAGAAATTGTGGTGTCCAAGTTTTAAATTCCATGAGGACAGGAAACTCGATGCAAACATTAGCGAAACACAATTTGGGTTCAGCAAAGAATTAGGAACAAGAGAGGCACTGTTTGCACTAAATGTCCTATCACTAAAGTGCTTGGACACGAACCAGGACTTTCGATAAAGTCAGGCATGACCAGTTAATCGAAACGTTATTAAAGAGGAAGATAGATCTCAGGGACGTAAGAATAGTTTCAAACTTCTATTACGGTCAAAAGGCAACAATACGAGTACATGACAGAACATCGATAGAAATACAAATACAGAGAGGACTGCGTCAATGTTGTATTCTCTCACATACCGTTTTTAATTTTTATTCAGAGGACAAAATAAGAAAAGCACTTGATGGACAGGACATAGGCATTGAAATTAACTGCATGGCAGTAAATACCACCTAAGGCAACCGTAGGCTATATGTGAGAGAGTGAATACAAATACTTGAGCACAACACCAGCTCAGAAGAAATAAGAAGCAGAATCGAACAGGCAAGATATACGTTTATAAAGTTGAAAACGATCTTCATCTGCCGGGATTTAAACCTTGGAATTTTTTATACGACTAATAAGATACTACGTGCTATCAGTGCTATACCACGGGATGGAAGCCTAGACACTAAAGAAAATCGATCTAAAAAGACTGGAGGCATTCGAACTATGGATATATCGTAGAATATTAAGGATTTAATAGGTAGAGAAAATTACTAACGAAGAAGTGACGTATGCAGAAAGACAGATAAGTAATTTTAACAATTAAAAGAAGATAAATGTCACATGTTGCATCCGCTTATTTTTATTTATTAATTTACCTTCTCAACAGAGGGAATACCATTTAACTTTTCGGTTTTGAACTTATCAACGTTCAAGGTTCATAAGAATGATAATTTTATTTTTGATTTTTGAAAAAAGAACAGATACATATTGCATTCTTTTGGTAGAAAACGCTTTGTTTGTCCAATTATAAATCTTGTCTGATTAAGCACATTATTTAATTTTATTATAATTTAATAGTTTAAATATTCAGTGGGTGCGTTCTTAAAGTGTTTCCTTTTTCTTCAAACCTTCCTTCCTACCCGTCCATTTTATCAAGTCGTCCACCAAAGCATTTATACCAAGTTCTCCATCCCTGATTATTAAATAAAAATTCATAAACAATAACTTATTTTACTGTTTTTTTTTATTAAAGTACGTTTTGTACTCATTATTATTACAAACTGCAACAACTCTGACTAATATCGTCAATCCTTTATGATTTGTGCACAGAAACTTAAAGATTAAACTAAGTAAATGCCATTAGTTAACTGTAAAGACTTGTTGTGCGTTAAAGTGCGCGCCATCTAAGCGATGGTTTTAATGCTTAAAACAACACGCTTTATCGACTCACGTGTTGTTTTAAGCATTAAAACCATCGCTTAGATGGCGCCGTGCACTTTAACGCACACAAGTCTTTACAGTTAACTGTTGGCATTTACTTAGTTTATACTATTTACACGTGTCCATTTTAACACGAGATGTCGCAAGACACACATTTTACTTAAAGATTAAAATTTGAATAAAATCTAGCCAGTAGTTTGTTGTTTTTTCCTTTGCACTTAGTAACAATAAATTTGAATGAATAAACCAATCAGTATGCAATTAACTGTCAATTTTGCAAATTTTTTGTTCTCAATTTTCTTCTGAACTTGAGAACAGTGCCAAGAGTGCATCAACATCAACATTTTTTCCAATTAACTGCTTTTGAACGTGGTCGTATTATTGGCATTAAGAGAAATTGCTCGTCGTGTTAACCGAAATGTTACAGCAATATTGAGATGTTGGTCCAAATGGTCTAAGGAGAGGTTCACTAGATTCTGACTAGAGAGACAGATTTTTAACCACTCGATCAATTACAAATTATTGGATGGGAGATGAATGATAATATTAGCTGTTTATCTTATGGGCTGTGTTCATATTGTCCATTTACAGTAATTTACTATCTACACAGGCTGGAATTGAAGAGTGAAGGGGAGTATAACACGTTGTTAAGACAAGGTAATTAAATCACATTTTCCGTGTAAATTTTAATGTATTTGGCCGTTGTTCCTACCTAGCTCACGACATCGACAGTTTTTCTTTTAGGTAAATAAAGTTCTTAACAGTCCACAAAAAGGGAACGCATTTTACAAACATTTCATATTTTTCTTCGCAGTGTACTTCGCTTGTACTGTATACTTTTCTTCCCACGTTCTTCAGAAATATCTGGTTCCTCGGGGTTGTATTTATTTGTACGGACGACCGCATTGTTTACCATTTCTTCTAAAAAAATTGCATATATGCAATGACAATCACCACCATTTATTTTTTTTATAAAATAATATGTGTCTTCAAAACGCAAAACTTAGGCAGTAGTATGTAGTATTCATCCTAAAATTAAAACGTGTTTGTTTAAACTGCTGCCAAGGTCAAGCCATAAACGACATAGGTTAATGAATAGGAATTTACCGACAATTGTTAGCAGCACGATAAACGATAATCGGTATGCAACAAATCGTTTAGGAATGAACACTTGCAGAATAGATACGTCTCCATTGACGGCAACCTAAACGCATCTGATCTACTAGAACCTATTGCGCTCCCATATCTTCAAGGGCTGAAATATACCATTTTCCAACGGAATAACTCGCGACCTCATACGGCAACGACTAAAAGACGTTTTTTAGAAGAAGTTAACATTGTCGTCCTCCCATGGCCTGCTAGATCGCCCACGCCTATTGAACATGCATGGGGTGTGATCTGTACGCGACTGACTAATTTACCACACCTTCTAGATAACTTACACAATCTCCAGCTAATGATTTAAAAAGGTTGGGTCAATATACCACAGGCAGCGATAGATCACTTGATTTAGATTATGCCAAGCCATCTAAATGAGTGCTTTCAAAAAATAAAATTAAATATTTGACATATTTTATTTAAATCCAGTTCTGCTTTATCGATCTTGTTTAAAACAATTTTTTTGCAAAAATATAAGAGCAAAAATTTCGTCACAACCTAATAAAAACACGTACGCTAGATGATGCTATATATTTTTTTACGATTACCAGATATATTAGTGTGGTAACCGGGACCGACGACTTAACGTCCCCTCCGTTGTACGGTGGGAGCAGACATTCTAAAATTGGGTAAATAAAATCTCTTGCCGTCACCGGAATCGAACCAGCGCGCCGGCGGTGACCAGTTTACTAAACAGGCCTTTATACTGTTTAACCGTTAGGTTATGCTAAAATCTAGTGTTCTTCGGAAAATATTAAATAGGAGCATGTAGTTTTATCGTGAACTAGAAAAATAGACCAAATTATCAAATGAATGACAAAAACCGCATGTAGAGATCATTCTCCTATCTGAAGATATTTTTGAAAATGTGTAAATTCAAAGCATTTTCTTTAAATGTAGGTACTATCATTAACAATATTAATAACAATTTTTTTCTTTTTTTCATTTTTTGCAAACTAACCAACGTTTTTCTTTACACACGGTTGCAAAAAATAGTTATTTTTGTATATGTAAAGTAGATTTTTTTAATTGGTTGGTAGTGAACTTGTTGGAGTTGGGGTAACATAAGACATTCAAAACTATAGGACAAATCTCTTTTGATTCAGTATTTATGATTCAATAGGCAGCCTTAAGAATTACTATGTATTGAAGTTGTTTAAGTTAATCTAAAATTTAGTATATTGTAATATATCTAAATGAAGGTTAAATAGCTAACGGAAAACAAATTTTACTTTTTATACACTAGAAACTTCTTGTGTAATCCTTTTAAAAAGTAAAACTTTTCTAACTAACGTGTTTATACTATTTACTTTACCAAGATTTGAAAAATATTTTCACTTTTAACCCGAATCAGACAAAATTCAAACTAATCAATACATAAAACTAAGTGCCTTATTTCACACACTTGTATCATAAATAATTATTTTGTAGAAACAGTCCAAATAAAAAAGTTAGATTTGAATTGGATGTATTTTTTTTTATTATTAAACTCAATTAATTTGAGTGTACTTCATTCGTCATTAAGTTATTAAACAATCAACTATGAAAGTTTATCAACATCATTTCATTCTTTTAAATCAAGATTAAAAACATTTGTAAGTTTGGGTGGTTAATGAAACTTTTGATTTTGTTAATTTTATGTAATACATACTTTGAGTTGTACTTACCCTTATTGTATTATGTTTTGTAAAAAGCGATTGCGGTAAATAATTATTAAATAAATAAATAAAACTTGTATGTTTTGTTGTTGACAAATTTTACTGACAATTAGTACAGATAATCCTATTCAAACGTGTTATTCAATGTAAGCACCCAGTGACTTCCAACAGAGTTCAGGTACATAATTACAAAGTGCCTTGATGTTAATACGATTTTTAACCTTAAAGACTTGTGACCTTAACACAATTTTCTTGAGCTTTTGATTATCATAAAAAATTACATTTTAAAAACTCGTTCGAGTTTTTAAATTAACATTTGTATTAACAAGTGGTTATCTAACTTATTTCATTTATTAAGTCACAGACAAAAGCGGTAAAAATTTATAAAAAATGGTATGTTTTTTTGATATCTTACTACTATCCGGAGTTTTCAATTAAACAGATAAAATAATTGAAACCCAACTGTAAATGAGTTGGCATCCTTATCAGTAGTTTCTTTTAGAAGTGTTTCCTAAAAAAATTATGTTTCTATTTTTAAATAATTTCAAAGTTTTGCTTTGAAAAATTAATTTTAATATTTGAAAACATATCATATATTTACTTTGATAATGTGGGAAATGTTTACTTAATACAATTAAATGTATGTCCAGTGTTCATAACCTTGTTAATTTTTTTCTTGTTTGTTTAGACCTTTTCAAACACGCTCACATTATTTATCTTAACAGAATTATTATACGGTTTTCAATCTTTGCTTAACGGTTCAGATTATTCAATCTTGCTCAATTATATTCAATGCGGCCATACTTTATGCAGCTAGCTAATTAATTATTGAAAAGTAAGATATAGTAAGTAAACCAGAATATAACAGGATTTAGAAAAGGTCGAGTTAAAATTATCACATGTAAATCTATCTTGATTGGGCTAATATACAATTAACGCAGAGTTGTACAGCGATGGTTAATCCTCAAAATTTCAATACGTTTTGTAATGACAGCGCTACTCCAGACAACGTATTGTAAGACACTATGTCAAATTTCAGTTTGAAACGATAAATTAATTAGAAAAATAGCAAGTTTCAAACATTGAACAGAGTCTTCTTTTTATTCTCGATCTCTCGGCATTATGAAATTTTACATTCATTTATCGATCCACTACTACAGTACATTAATTAATAAATAAATATATATTAAAAGTACATTGTAAATTAAATGGGATTTTTATTATTAAACGGTTTTGATTAACAATGGCACAGGATAAAAAAAATTAACATGCAACACACAAAATAAAACAAAACACTAAATATGTTTTAGTATGTGTTTTCAATTGCAACTTTTGTAATTATCTTTATTCAGATATGACGTAGAATATAGTTTATATAAAATAAGTTTTGCAGCTATTGCTTTTATTGTTCTCAAAAGCTACATTTTATTAATTTTCTAAACCTTCATTTCAGTAACTTTTTTGTGGTTGCTTATCTCGTAGAATTTTTTTTATTGGTTTATGTTGTCCCTCTTATCCATAAACGTTATTTTATATGTAATCGATTTGAGGAGGTTTTATTTTAGATTTGTTGGCTTATTCAATTTTTGTCAATCGGTTTTATAAAAAAATGGTATAGATATTTAAAACTCATTACCATTACTTCTAATAAAATTGATTATTTTAAAAATAATTTATTCACTTATTAAACTAAATTTGAAATCATACTTGTAACACAATTCATATGTTTATGAAATAATTATTTGAATCAAATTGTTATCACTATTTATCTTTTTCATTGTTTATATAGAATACTATACAAATGTACAGGATGATTCATTAAGGGTGGCGACTGGTCGCATTTCGGAAACTGTATGTCCTAGAATTTGGGGGGAAAATTTTTATAAGAAAATCGGGTCTACAAGAATAAATAAAAATGGTTTTAGTCGATTGCTTCTCGCTGGGTAACGTAATCTATCACTTACAAAATATAACTGAATTTTACAAAACATTTCCCAATTTAGGTTGGAACAAAATTTAGAGATTCTGTCCTTAGTCATCTTTCTGAAGTGCCGGGGTAAGTGTTTTTTCGTTGACATATGTCATATGTCCGAACCAATTTTTAAAAACGTAGACTCTAATGCAAAGAGCATTAAAGGTAGATTCCAAAAACAAATAACAACAACACTTTTAATTTTTCAGTCGAGAGGGCGTTATGTATCACCTAAGCTGTATTTATGAGTTTTTCTAAGAAATGTCAAATAAAATGCCATTACTCTAACCAGCTTACAGAAAGGGAAATAAGATGACTTATTAACATATCAAAACCGCGAACTGATAACTCTTGTAACTCCAAAGATAGCGCCCTCTTCTGGAGGTCTATCTTTAATGTTCTTTGCATTAAAGTCTACGATTTTTATAGTCTTCTTTATGTCAACAAAAGAACACTTCCCCCATTATTAGATAAAAAATTACAAAATAACAAACCAATTATAGTAATACGTGAATGTTGTAAGATAAATTAGTATCACTAAACAAAGTTAATTTTCATTTCTAAAGTGTTTAAATAGACAACCCAAACAACAAAGATTTGTGCAAAAGGTTGCATCATTTCAAAAATCAAAGTGCCTAATGTTGAATCTATGTGTTTATCATGGAAACAGTCTCTATAAATAGAGAAAGAAATTAAACGAGACGAATGTATGGAACCAATGCATGCCACTTGTGGCGGTGTCTCTAGACAAGAAGTGCTTTTGTTGAAGTCATCAACTAAAAAATTGTTTTCCACTGTGATAATCTCAAATCAACCATAATAATTTATTAGCATTAATTGCAGAATTAACAAAGCAAGTGGAGTTACTCCGTGAAGAAAACAATACATTACAATCTGAAAAAGTACTACTGTCTCAGATATCATATCAGAGGTAAATTATCGACGTTTGAGAGCTCGCAACATCATATTTTATGGTATTCCTGAAGCTACTATTGGTTCTGCACCAGAACGAGCCGCTGCTGATTTGAACCAGCTTTCATTGGCTCTTAACAATCTCGTAAAATGTACCTGCTCTTAGTAATCATTGAACATATAGACTTGGAAAGTCTAATGGAATAG
This sequence comes from Abscondita cerata, assembly GCA_030710515.1. Lineage (NCBI taxonomy): Eukaryota > Metazoa > Arthropoda > Insecta > Coleoptera > Lampyridae > Abscondita > Abscondita cerata. Next base: position 268,262 of record JALBCR010000339.1, read on the forward strand.
ATTCAGGTTGTAGACCATTAAAATTAGTACTGGGATCAGATTTTGAGGCTGTTGAACTTTTGAAAAACCTGAGAAGTTCAAAGAATTTTAAGTAGACATTTTCCAATGATAAGACTCCTATGGAGAGACGAACTTGCCTAGTTGAGGACAATTCTGCAAAAACGAACAGCTGATGGTGAAACCAACCTAACTATAAAGTACATTTCGAGGTTCTCCTAAAATAATTGAAACAATCGAAAAACTAAATCCGCACGGGGAAAACCCACAATTTAAAATTAAGTATTTATTATCAAAATCATTAGAGGATTAAGAACAAAACTAGATGCACTAAAAATTAACACGGCTGTTGAAAATTATGATGTTTTCATTTTTACTGAAACCAATTTAGCTGCAGATGTTGCTGACAGTGAATGTACGTGTTTCCAATCATGTGTTGGGGTATTTTTTTTGTTAATTTTTTGGTGGGGTTTTTTTTTTAGTTTTTTTTTTTTTTGGTGGGTAAAGTGTAAAAAGATGTTTTTTTTGAGAAATATTTTTTGTAATAAAAAAAAATTTTTTTTTTTTTTTTTGGGGGGGGGGGGGGGGGGGGGGGGTTGGGCTGTTAGAGTTTCAAAAACACTTGCTTTACAGACTGGATAGAAGTAAATTCACTAGTAGTAAACACATCAGGAGGAGGAACTCTTGATAGACAGTTAAGTAGGTAATTATTTTTCGGAAAAGATAAAGTACTCTGTAGAATCCGTGGAACATCTATTTGTATCTATAAGATTGCAGAAAAGAAATACCTATACTAGTTTGTTCATCTTACATACCACCTAAATCTCATCAGCCAAGTTTACTCAAGGCACACTGAAGCAATTAACCAAATTATACAGTCCAATAACTTTACAATTATTTTCGTAGTATAGGTGATTATAATCTTCCAGGATTATATACTCAAGGAATGATGACCAATGCATCAGATATACTGACTACTTCGATGGATTTCCACCAACTATACCAACTAAATGAGGTGAAGAATAACCGAGATGATATTGGACCTGATTTTTTTTTCCCAGCCTGATCTGCAAGTTTCACAAGTGAATGCAATTTTGCCATTAGATGGATACCATCCAGCTTTATCTTTCTCGATAGATCTGGTAAACTATTAACCTTCTAGACTGTATTGAGTGAATTAGGTACTCTTGATTGCACAAAATGTGATATCACTAAACTCCTGCCTGCCCTACAATGAATTGCCTGAAACACAATTCTGTCCTTCTTCATCAGTGCGATACTTCGTTTGCAACATTTCTTCCAAGTGTTCACAAACAATGTCAAAAAATTTACTCCTACTAAAAGTTTAGCAAGTCACATTTTCCGATTTGGTTTAGTTCTAGAACTGAAAACAGCGACAATTAATAAAATAGTCTTCCATGGTTTTTATAAACAAACTCTTTCAACAGAAGCATACCAGACATTTTCTATGCTTAGAAGACGATGCAAAGAGTTGTCAAATCGATGTTTCAACGAGTACATTACCAGGATAGAAAATTCAGTACAAAATGTACCTAATAAATTTTGGAGTTTTGTGAGAACAACAACTAAAAATGACGCTTTACCGTCAAACTACATTTCAATAGCACGCAATCAACAGAGCACACTAGTATTTCATCCCTTTTGCAAAACACATTTCATCTGTTTTCAAACTGAGCAACTCACCAGTTCCAGAAAGCAGTATCAATCTAGGATCTCTAACACTTACTAAATCAGAAGTACTTAAACATTTATTATCCTTGGACCGGACTAAAGGACCTGGCCGGATGGTATTCCGCCTTCTATTCTCAAAAGTTGTGCAAACCAGCTAGTGGAGCCTCTCTACATAATGTTGAATCAGTCTCTAAACCAAGGAAAATTCCCGAATTATTAAAATTTTCTCATATGGTACCAGTATTCAAATCAGGTGACAAGAGTGATGTTAAAAATTATAGACCTATAACAATTCAGAATGTTTTTTGCAAAGTTGTTCGAATCAATTATACTAAACAAATTGTATCCATTATTCAGCAACTTGGTATTTAGTAACCATTATGGTTTTGTAAGGGGAAGGTCAGCAACTACAAATCTGTTAGTTCTGCAAGATTTTGTACATAATGCGTTTGATCAATATAAACAGGTTGATGTGATTTATACAGACTTTAGGAAAGCTTTTGACTGAGTTAGCCATTCTCATCTTTGTGCTAAACTTCAATCTTATGGAATCCACAGCTTAATCTTACTTATGTGGTCGAACACAAAGTGTAAAATAAAATATATATTGTCTGCGCCATATGACGTCTTATCAGGAGTTCCACAAGGCTCACATTTAGGCCCTTTCCTATTTGTATTGTTTATTAATGATATATTTTATTACATTAATACTTTGTATTATTTGTTATTTGCCGATGATCTCAAAATTTATTTGAAAGTCTCAAAATTACTGATTGTACTTATTTACAAAAATCTCTTAATGGATTGTATAGATGGTGTTGTGATAACGAAATGTTCCTAAATATCACAAAATGTCAGATGATAACATTATCTAGATGTAATAAACCTATAGTCTACGATTATAAGATTAATGATTTTGTATTGACTAGAATGGATACTATTAAAGATTTGGGTGTAACTTTAGACTGCAAATTATCTTTCACTAATCACATTGATAATATTGTAAGCCGTTCTTATAGATGATTATTAGGATACATTGTTAGAAATACAAAAAGTTTAAAAACATTAATATCTAAAAGTTTTATTTTTATCACTAGTGCGGCCAATTTTGGAATATTGTTCTGTAGTTTGATCACCATATTTCACTACTTATATTGAAAAATTGGAAAAATATAGCGGAAATTTATTAGACATGTAGCAATTATGTTAAGATATAATTATGACAATGTTCCTTACGAGTTACTATATAAACATGTTAACATTCCATTATTAGATGATAGACGTAAGTACCTCGACACAACTCTCCTTCTTAAACTTATCCAAAATCACATAGTAGTTCCTAAACTCCTCTCACTTATAAACTTCCATGTTTCAGCAAGACAAACCCGTTCTAGTAATATGTTCTCTAACTCGCCCTATCGAACAAATTACTTAGCAAATGCTCCCTTATACCGTGCACAAAAGCATTTTGATTCGCTTCCATTTTATTTTGATCCCTTCATACATTCATACTCACTCTTCAAGACCGTCTATTTTAGGTCTCTTTCTATGACCTAAAATTTTAAATTAACTACTAAACTATTAAAATAGAATTTTAGTAATATTAATATTATGCAATGTTGTAATGGGTTTTCCCGTGAATATATAAGGTGTCCCTGAACTAATGGGACTTATTTTAATATAAGATTCCTTAGACAAAAACAATGAAATTTTTTTTATATTAACCATACTCAAAAACTGGATATTTACTAAGATACAGGGTGTCAAAATGAAAAATTAATTTTAGTGTTTTCTTATTTAATTGAAAAGTACTTAAGATATTTTGACAAAATTTTGCACAGTGGGGTTTTTGGTGTTGCAAATTGAAATTTGACTATAATTTATTGTATTCGTAAGATGGCGCTACAAATGCTTCCAAAATTTTATTTAAACACACATATTTTTTTTGTGTTTAATTTTAGGGCTAGTTTTTCTTAAAATTATGATTCTACAATTATTTGTGCATAAAAAAGTCATACTTGTTTGAAGTCTGTAAATGTAGCTAATTTCGAGATATTTGGGACTAAAATGTTAAGTGCATTTGAAATCCATTTAACAATATTGTCAGTTTTTCTTAAATTTATCCAGGCACCATTTAACAATATTTATTTTTTGGAGTAGTTTACTACAATAAACAAAAAAAATACTTGGCATTTGTAAGTTTTTCTAAATAAACAAAGTATTTGTGTTCGTTAAACAGCGATTAGGTCTTTTACTCCAGAATAATTAAAATAAATTTTAAAATATTTTCTTGTCTGCAAATTGAACCCATATCTTGCATGTAATCATTTGAAAACATTTAACCCCAAATATCTCCTAAAAATGGTTACATTTACAGACTTCAAATAAGTATGACTTTTTATGCAAAGATAATTGTAAAATCATAATTTTAAGAAAAAGTAGGCCTAAAATTAAACACAAAAAAATATATGTTTAAATAAAATTTGGAAGCATGTTGTGGTGCCATCTTACGAGTACAGTAAAATTATGGTCAAATTTCAATTTGCAACACCAAAAACCCCACTATGCAAAATTTAGTCAAAATATCTCAAGTACTTTTTGAATTAAATAAGAAAAAACTAAAATTAATTTTTCACTTTGACACCTTGTATCTTAGTAAATATCCAGTTTTTGAGTATGGTTAATATAAAAAAAATTTCATTGTTTTCGTCTAAGGAATCACATTTGTTCTCGGACACCCTGTATATATACATAAATAAATTAATAAGAATTTTTACTCAAATTCTATGACATACGGTTTCAAATACGACCAATCGCCATACCTTAATGAAAATAAAAACTTCATTTCATCCTCATTCTAATTAGAATTCCAAAATGTTCCTAATCAAGACACAATCTAAAAGTTACTTATTTGATTTATAATTACATAATAGGAGAAAAGATGTACAATGACCGGCAAAGAGTTTGCAACAAATGGGAAAAATATTTTTAATTAAGATATCCGAAAATTTCTTTTGGCAAATGAAATCAGCAAATCGAATGTCAAATGTCATGTAACCACTGTCATGGCGGCAAATTTAAAAAATATCCCTTAAATATGTAAAAAGTGAGGTTAGATGACAAGATATTGAAAAATCCCTAAGAAAAAAGTTGTTCAGAATTAGATTATACGTCTATGTGCAAATTTTCAAAGGAAAATAACAACTTTTCAAAAGTATCAGTTTTTCGACATTCTTGATATGTTTTTGTATGAGCTTATTATCCAGGCAATATTGTGAAAAACTGTTTAAATTGGGTTTAGAATGGAATAATTGATCTTTTTAGGACTATTTTTAAAATAATTCTAAATTTGTCATTTCAACCTTTGTTTCTGTGAGTCATTGCAACCAAGTCCGTCCTAAAAAACAATGTTTTTTGTTCTTTACCGTCCATTGGTAGACTAAGAAATAAAAATTACTGGATTGTGAAGTTTATTTGTTGGTTTTATTGTGTTTTATGCAAATCAAACGCAAAAAATTTTGTTTTCTCAATATTTCCGGAAAAAATGCTGGAAAACCGATATTTTTGAAAAGTCGTTATTTTCTTTTGAAAATTTGCACATAGACAGTATAATCTAATTCTGAACAACTTTTTTCTTAGGCATTTTTAATATTTTGTCATCTAACCTCACTTTTTACATATTCAAAAATATTTATTAAATTTGCCGCCATGACAGTGGTAATAGTAATATAGTAATAGTAACTTTATTTCCAATGGACAAAACATTTGTATAGGAAACGTCATATAAAAACACACTTTGATGTATAAAAACAAACAACTAAACATTAACTAACATTGTTAAAAAAGTCATTGGCGGAGTAAAGACACTTAGATATAAAAGATTCTTTCAACAATCTTTTAAAATTTACTAAATGTTTACATGTTTTAATGTTTACTGGAAGTTTATTAAAAGCTATTAATCCTAGACTGTTTGGAGATTTATAAGTTTTGACGCATTTATTAAATGGAACGTGAAAGTTTTCTCTGCTGCGGGTGTCATGTTTATGTACACTCATGAAATTTAAAACTTGGACACCACAATTTCTGTAAACAAAAGTTTGCACATTGTGAAGCGGGCTTAAGGGTATCATTTACAATTCTAACAGCAGGTAGTCTCAGCAGGGGTTATCTTATAGAAGGACTGTAGAATGAATCATTACACTAAGCACGTTTTAGAAAATAGGTAATTTACGTTGCTTACTTAATTTTTTCTTTAAAGAATATATTTGAAGGTATCGCTAATTAAACACCATAGCTCGATTAATTATCGAATCAAAATTTTGTTTAGGAAATGTTTACAAAATAAAATTAGAAATAATTTTGATTTAAAAAACGTCTACAAGCAATAACTTTTAAATTAAATCAAAAAACTAAACATGGTTATTTGGGTTGACTGATTATTACTTATTTTTAAATAAATCTAACCTACTAATTATTGTAAGTTATTAAAAAAAAATCATTAAACTCTCTATTCATAATATTTAGTCCTTACAAAATGTATATTTTATGACGTTTCATTTTTTCTGTAGTTAATATAAAAATGAAAATAAAAACTAAGGCAATTCTTATTGTCAACGTATATATTTAGTTTTTGACAAGAATTTATTACATAATTATAATTAAGATACCAAGTTATAGTTTAAAATTAAATGAAAACTTTTTTTTAATAAAGGTATTACTATATAAATAAATATAAGAAATCAATAATGGGTGTGACCTCCATTATTATTGATACATTCTTGGAGGCGTCTGCTCATTGACGCTATCAAGGTATCAATATAATTAATATTAATCGTTTCCCATGCGGTATCAATGGCTGCAATTAGTGCATTACGGTTTACTGGTATAAAATTTGGCCCTTGTTGTCTTCGGATAACAGCAAGTATTCGAGCCCAAACATTTTCGATAATGTTAAAATCTGGGCTTTTGCTGGCCAGGGTAACAGCTCCAAGTTATTTTCTCGTATCCAATTGCGCACAACCCGCGAAGTATGAATAGGGGCGTTGTCCTTTAACAACAAAAATACATTATGAAAATGTTAATTCAACAGATCCCAAACTATTTTTGGAGAAAGTATAGTGAAATAAGAATACTTACTTGTTGGAAAATATAATCTTCGTCTGGATAAAACACTTCGACTGAAGGTTTCATAATAGTTTTCAAAATATCTAAATACGCAGCAGAATCAAGACGTCCATCGATAGCCCAACAAACTCCTGGACCCCGCGCTAACCCAACCCCACATTCACAGAAAAATAACCACTTCGTTTTTAGGACATATGTGATTATTTTCGTAACGAGTTCCTTCCATTCTAAAAACTTTTAGTGGTCCATCGTTGCGGCTATTGAACGTTTTTCGTCGCTAAAAATCACTCGATTCCAAAATTCCAAAGGTTCGTTCACATATCGCCTTGCAAATTCAGACGACGTCTCATATTTTCGTCACTGAGAACTTCTTTCGCAGCAGCATTATACTTCTTTATTCCCATCTCCTTTAATCTTTTTGTGCAGTTATACGGCATCCGGGAAAATGTGTATCTGCTATAGCCCTGAGTATGTAGCAAATGGTTGTTACGTAATGAAACAACTCGAGATCTTGAGCACGTGTAGATACTTTAGGTCTACCACTTCTGATGGCTCTTTCCAAAGTGTGTTCAAGATTCCATTTTACTCGGTAATGCCCTACGGTGCTTTTTGGTATATCTAACATACGTAAAATTTCACGCACGCTACGGCCCGCCGCTAATTCCGAAACAATCCGCTATAACTCTAGATTTTGTTTGAATATTTACTGTCAAAGACTGTGGCCATGTTTGGACCCCCTCTGTATTATGGAAAGTTGTGCTGGTTCCCAAGACTTACAAAACTTGACAGTTTTAGAATACCAAAATAATATTTTATCTTACACCATCAGTTTTGATGCATTTAGTCACCTAATTTTTAGTGACTAACTTCATTTCTATTGACTAATAGGCTATTTATTCATTTTAAACTAAGAATGTTCAAAGGCAAAGATTTCTGTGTTTACTGAAATAACCTTGACAACAAATCTGCGCAACCATTATAAATCAAATTACTTGAAATGCTTTTCGCAAAAATAACTTCAATCCGTTACGAGTTGCAAAAACTGCTGATTGTAGATAAATGGTCGTATATCACACGCGAGGAAAATGCCCATTACCACAGATTGTGAGAATATATAATGATGCATTTCTCTCACTTATATCTTCATTAGTGCTCATGCATTTTAGTGGCTGCGACACCACTTCTGCTTTTGGCAAAGGAAAATCCACAGACCATGAAACTTAATAAATATATACGAAGGATTTACAAGAAGTGGTCCTTGTATTTATTGTATTCAATGAAATATGAAGCACCCCAAAAGAAACATCTTTAAATCATTATCAATTCATTTGTTAATAAGCTAGTTGGTCAGTCTGACAACGCAGTCATTTTGTCAGACTACCACCTACATCTGCTGCAGTAACACAACATTCATATCGAGTTTTTGTTAAAATTCGTTTGTGGAAAGGAAGAAATTTGGGAACAACTGAATGGGGTTGGAGAAAACCAACAACATTCTATACCGTTTTCACAACTCAAACGCTGGGTTCCGACTGAATTCTGTAAGCTTATATCTTGCGGCGCCAAAAGGGCTGTAGGAAAGCGATATAGCTATTATCATAAGGTAGATTGCTGCTCTACAATGTGTTCTAATTGTCATAGGAAGAGTTGTATAAATTCCATTGAGGAGGACCATTTGCAAAGGCAATTAATTAAATATTTCATTAGTGGAATAGACCTCAAAGTGGAAACCACTTTAAAAACACTGAGCTCACCTTAGGGTGGTATGGAAACTGCGCTTAAAGTGCAGAATGCACAGGTATAAAAATCATGATATTACCATTAATACATTTTAAAAAAATATTATCTAATATGGAATACTATAGTGAAAGAACTGCTATACATTTTTTCTCACGATATTACTTTTCAAGATAATCGGCAGCGCAAAGAAGACGGTGCAAGGAACTAATTTTGCGTTTGTGCAAAACATACTTATTTTCAAAGGTCATTTATAGGCGTTGAATTTGGGAGATAAAAACATATATAACAATTTTTGTGGAAATTTATAATAGAATCTAAAAAGTTCTTATTTCTTTCTTGTCGAAATACGGTTTTCGTGCAAAACGCAAAAAAAATCGTCGTGCGTCACGTTGGTGAGTCGTTTTTGGGCAAGAAGATAATCTCTCCCGGGGTGGAGGGTGGTTACTTTTCAATTTTATATTTCAAACTTACAGGAGTTTATCACCAAATTTTTTCTTCTATTCGTCGTTATTTCATCTAAATTGCCTACACTATTACATTCACCACTGAAATAAGAAAAATATAAAATCAATAATAACTACCAAAACTGGCACATTGTTTTAAGGATTAATTAATGACTAAACAATAGGGTATATGAATCCATGGACAACAAAATTGGTTTGCAATTCGTTTGTTTGTATATTTAAACCCTCTAACTGAAAGTACGCATATTCATTTGTTAACTTTATAGTGAGGGATTATAAGTGCAGTTTGTGCAACTCTAACACCATACCTCATAGAGCCTCAGTACTTTCGTTACATTTTATAATCTATATATTAAATTAGACGTTAACACTAGGTGATATTTAAGGAACTTCGAACTATCACTGAAATACGAGAATTACACCCTGATGTCCACAGACGCCAAGATATTCTTATTTCTTTGACGTTGGAAACGGCGTCAGATGTGCAGTATCGCCTTAATAAAGTTGCTAAGAACGACAAACGTAATTATTTATTTTAAAGGTTATAGTGGTCACTCTATTAGGTGTAAAGCTTTTCCGCACCTAATCCGGCATTGTATTGATTGAAGTTTTATAATAACACTGCAGTCAAAACACTAGAGAGATGTATTTACTGAATAAATGAGAATTTTGTTACATAATTTTTTTTAATTTCTATGTTTGTATTATTTATTTTCACATAAGTATACAAAGTTCTAACAGTTAACTGAAACTCTTAAAAAACACGTGTTCTTTGTTTATTATGTTAAAATTTTTCGGATTCTATTAAATACACTGTCTTTTCAGAAAGTTGGAATCATACAAAAACAATTTTTATCAATGACTTCGTTTGCTTAAAACCAGATTTTGATTGAATTAATTTTGAGCATTCCCGATTTTATTGCTTAAATGATAAAATATCACATTTAATTTTTCTAAATAAAGGTGGAGGTACTTTTTTTATATAACACTAATTTAAGAACTGTGCATGTTGTGAAATGTTAAAATATTACTTATAAAATTGATTGGTTTTCTAGTTTATTGTGTTTAAAATTGGGTGTTCTTTGGGTTTATTAGATTATTATGTTCTTTAATAACGCCCTTGCCAAATAACCACCAAATAAAAGGCTCCTTTGACTTACAACTATGCTGACAATAATGGAAGTTATTTATAATATCAACTCAATTTATTTATTAATAAAATGTTTACGTTTAACGTAGAGTAGGGTTAGGTAGTTTAGACCAATAAGACACTGGTCTAAAGCTATTAAGTATTAAAGACTTTAAGTTCTGATAGCTGAAAAAGAAAAAGGGCAACACGAACTAATCGCTAGTATTAATTCTACACCGCACAAAAAAGTAATCAGATGACTCAGGTTTTATAAAGAGACGAGAAAGCGTCACAATAACGAGTTATATTCATTTACAAAAATTTAAGATAAGAGACAATTCACGATGATCGCTTTAGTAGTAATATTTTACAAAACACAGAGTGGTCCGACAAATTTACAGAAAAATTAATGCAGTTCACTGATGTTTTAATTCGCGTAGTTCAAACGCACATGCAACGAGCGCGCCATTGATTTATTTTAACCTATAATTGAATTCAAAACCATCGTGTTCAATCTACGAAACATGAAACAAATGAGTTTATGTAAGTGGATTGGAACAATGTACGATTGTAGCTTCAATATGATTGGAAATAGCAGAACAACAAATATAAATT